>CANSZD010001312.1:0-146444 GCA_947648045.1 Beta corolliflora
ACTTTTTACTTTTAGCATGTTTCTAAATAATCTTCTCATATCGTTTTTCCTGGAAAAAAGTAATTTTCTCTTTGTCACATCGATCCCTTTTATAATCCATTCCAGTGCTGTTTGTCACTACCTATTACCTCTGTGTCCACTTTCTATTATTTTATTATCCTACATATAATAAAATTTTCTTAATCTCCATGCCATTTACATATGGGAAAATAAATATGGGATGGAGGTAGTACTACTTTGTGCATTTAGTTAGCTCTGGAAAAATTATTATCATTCTTCTATAAGGATTTCAAGAATCTTTTCTCTATGCTCAAATCAAGCTCAGTACTTGGTGAATTTCGTTGCTGCTTCAAGCTCTATTTTAGCATTTAGGTGCCAGCTTTCTATGCCATTACATACCTCGTGGTGAGAAATTTTTTTATAACATTTGCTAATAGGTTCTGCTTTAGTTGGAGACAGCGGAAGTATAATGGGTATTAGAAATGAAATTCGGAAAATATAAAGATTATTATGTGGAAATATGTAGAGCTGCTGCTCCTACTTTGATTTATTTATTTACAAACTAGAGAGTACTTAAATATGAATATGTTTTATTTATTATATTATATATTGTGTTTACATCATTACAATATATATAATGATCATTATGCTAAAATAAGAGAGGTAGAACTAAATCTATTGTATGCCTTACATTTCTATTCTATTTATTATTTTTACTATTTATTGTTTTTACTATTTTCATATTTGCAAATTATTCTCACAAATTTCCAATGTTTAAAATCCTTCTAAATTTCTCAATTTCTCTGCAGTATTTGCTTTAGTAAGCATATCTGCTGGTTGATCATTAGTATTGATAAACTCGAGCTTGATTTCACCTTTGGTCACTAAATCACGGATAAAATGATGTCGGATTTCAATGTATTTATTTCTGGCATGAAAGACCGGATTCTTCGTCATAGCAATTGCAGACATATTGTCACAAGATATTGTTGTTGAACTTTCTTGTTGAAGTCCTAAATCTTTTAACAGTCTTCTTAACCAAACTGCTTCACATGCTGCTTCACTAGCTGACATATATTCGGCTTCTGCAGATACAGTTTGTTGCTTCTTTGAATGCCATGATATTATCTTTGTGCCTAAACAAATAATGTAGGCTGGTGTACTTTTCCGATCATCTATAGAACCAGCCCAGTCATAATCTGTATAACCAATCAATTCATTATTGTTTTCAGTTTGATACCGTATACCACTTTTCTGTGTACCTTCAAGGTAACGCAAGATCCTTTTTGCGGTAGCAAGATGAATTTTGCTAGGATTATTCATAAACCTCGATACTATGTTCACTGCTTGAGCTATATGAGGCCTTGTATGGGTTAAGTATAGTAAAGAACCTACCAGACTTCTATATATATTAGCATCGACGTTCAGAGCTCCATCATCCTGACTTAGTTTTTCATTTAATGCCATAGGAGTACTTGCTGGTTTGCAAGTCTCCATATGAATTTTTTTTAGCAGATCCATAGTATATTTTTCTTGGTTCAGAAGCATAATGAAGAGTGAGGAATCACTGAAAATGAGTTTGCAAGACCCAAGGATTGTTTTATGTTGCGAAATTTTTCTCTTCTCAATGCTTTGATGTTTTTGTTGAGTGAGTTGTTGCTAGTTGCTAGTATACTTAAGTATATAGCTACCACTTTTCATGTTTCTCCACAGGATGCTAATGTAACAATGCTTGGAGTAGTTCCGAGTATTGTCCGGGCTTGGAAAAGTACAGATTGCACTGCTGGATATGATTGGTCATCCATCCGGTAAGTGATCAACTGTATTATGTGAGTCTCTCAAAGTTTTTTCATCTAGTGATACGAACTCTTTAGTTGATTTCTGAGTGTCATAGTTCCATATGTTAATGTTTTGAACTCAAGATATTCAGACTGTATATTGCCAGAAAAAAAGAAAATAATCTCCACTCAACTCAAGGCCACCTTATTTTTGGTGGGGGAGTGGGGGAAGGGGTAGCTAATCATCTCAAGACTGAAGATATTTTGATGTTTTGACCTCTTGGTTTCTTCTAGTTGCTTTGGCTCTACTGGGGAGGCATCAAGTGTAGATGAATATCTGTGGCTTATGGGGAGAGCATCTTACAAGCCCGTGATTGAGTATTGTGGTGGTACAGAGATTGGGGGTGGGTTTATAACTGGATCTTTATTGCAGCCTCAAGTATTAGCTGCTTTTAGCACACCAGCTATGGGCTGCAGGCTCTTTTTACTTGACAACAATGGAACTCCTATTGTAAGCGCGGTTAACTTTGCATATATACTCCAAATTTTCTTTAAATGCATATTTTGCCTTGTGATACATTGATACTAATCTATGTTCGTAATTCTCTATGTATATCTAAGCCAGTATTTCGTAAAGCAAAGTTGCAAACAATAGATTGATTAGATTAAATTCTGGTTCTCTCACACAATTATTCCGTATTGCTATTCCACATTCTCCCCGCCTTAATAAATTCCAGGTAACATGATGCTATGTACTGTATTCAGTATCCTGACTTGATTTAGGATTCTCTTTTCCACATTTCATCCTCCTCTGGGGAGTTGGGGGGGGGGTTGCATCTGTAAGCTATCAGCTGTTCATGTAGAGTTTGCAAAATTGCATAGAATTTTTTGTCTAATAACTATTAGACTTTTTAATGAGGAATGATATACGGCAAGGTGTGCCATTTGAGCTGCAAAATTTAAAGCTCTTTCATATTTTGTGCAGCCACCAAACATGCCGGGCTTTGGAGAATTGGCCCTTGACCCTTTAATGTTTGGAGCTTCACATACACTCCTTAATGGTGATCATTACAAAGTCTACTTTGAAGGAATGCCAACATGGAAAGGAAAGGTCAGATTATTTCTTATATGACTAAGTTAGCATCTAATTACCCTATTACACCCACCAAGTTTGTTCTTTGACTGTTTGAAACACAAAAATTAATCTTTCGCTCCATGGTAAAATGAACATTAAAACTGTCCATCTCCACCCATCCAAGACATCAAGGGCTGACATCCTTCAATATTATCTCGTGAAATTTACAAGAGATATCTTCTGTTGCATAATTTAGATTCGTAGCCTGTGCTTTCATTCAGGTTCTGCGGAGGCATGGAGATGTATTTGAGCGTACTTCTACTGGGTATTATCGTGCTCATGGTCGTGCTGATGATACTATGAATCTAGGTGGTATCAAGGTCTGACTACTGTACAGATTAAGATTTCTGAATTCCCTTTGTTCCACAATATTGTCTTACTGGTTGATATGATGAATCCTGTGAAAAAACATTCTTTGTAGGAGAAACTTTTGTTGATAGGCTATAGTCTTACAGAGGCAACTGTTGTTAAGGGGCCATTATTATATTTTCTTTTTTTGGGGGGGACGCAATAGTAATTTCATTTTACTTTATATCGCTATGAGTAGAAACAATATTCTGAAGCCACACTTGTAAATTTGTAGATTGATCATAGGCTTTTTAGAGAACGGATCACTGGAAAAAAAAGAATCTAGCATGTCTATTATATACCTTTACTTGTCCATGTAATGTTATTATACCCTTACTTGACCATGCAATGTCTATTAAAGGGCAAGCTTGACTACTCAGTTTCCAAGTAAGGCTATGTGCTTGTTTTTGTCTCCACCTAAGTGTTCTCCGAATAGCCAGATTTCATAAAAAAGCCGTGCTAGCACCTAATGTCTACATGGCACAATTTGTTCACACAAACCAGAACCATCACAACCTTGAGAGAGTTCAGAATCTGGATGGTTGCTTTTAGATTGTTAAAATATAGTAAATTGGCAGTCATAAATGTAAGTAGCAAATTTGAAATTTACAGTTTCTCATATTATTGAGTGTTTCATCAGGTAAGCTCCATTGAGATTGAGCGCATCTGTAATGGAGTCGACAACAGCATCCTTGAGACAGCTGCCGTTGGTGTCCCACCTTTGGGAGGAGGGCCCGAGCAGCTGGTAATTGCAGTTGTTTTCAAAGATGCGAGTGAATCCATATCGGACTTGAACCAGTTGAAGATGTCTTTCAATTCCGCGCTCCAGAAACAGCTGAATCCTTTGTTTAGGGTGAACTTTCTTCATGGTCTCTTCAGTTTTTTACCCTCTTCTGCCTACATAAATTTATGTACCCTGACTTGATTAGTTTCTCCGAAAATCTGCAGGTCTCTCGGGTGGTTTCTTTCACCTCTCTTCCAAGGACAGCGACCAATAAGGTTATGAGGAGGGTCCTCCGGCAGCAATTTACACAATCTGCTGGAGCTTCCAAGTTATGAATCCATAAACAATACTTAAATGGTTCTTGTATGTTTAAACTACTGTTTTGAAATTTTGTCATTGCTAAAATTGTTTTGGTGATGCCTCTGTGTTGAGTTTGGTGTTGAGGAGAGAAACAAGGGACGTATCAATGTATCATGAAGTATGGTATCGTGTTGAACACCAAATGCTTGTGTTCGCTCACTATGCTCCAAGCTTTTTTAATTTCCAAAAAGAAAAAATGATAATAATACGGTATTAGTCAAGTGCTCTTAAGAGCAATTCTAATGGTGTAAAGAAAGAACTTGCTAGCAATTTTGCAAAATGCTTAGTTAGTTGCTAACTATCAAAGCACAAGTTGGAGTTTTGCTTTGCCAAGTAAATTTGCTTAGCCAATATAATGGGGCCCTACACAACAAATAGTTTTTCAATAAGTGAGAATTTATAGTACATAAAAAAAGGAAAAGGTGAATGTGGGGTTTATCGAAGTAACAAATAGTTCGGGGGTTACTAAACGTAGCCCTACTTTACTAAACGCAGGCCTAAAAACCCTCGTTATCATATTCTCGTTAAAAAAAATTATATTTTCCTCCTTCCCACTATTAGAGAAACATAAATTACAAAAGACCTAATAGACAAATTTGAATTTGATACTCAATGGACAATAATTTTGACCCAAATGAACTTCAATCTGATATAAGTGATTTGTTTTTTTTCTTCCGTAACTAATCAGTTTCGTGCAATTTTCATGAAATACTTAGCACTATTTCATGCAATCCTCAAGAAACAGATTACTCTGTTTCGTGCAAATTGAACGAAATAATTTAAACTACGTCCTCCGTTCCGAATTAAATGCAACAAATCCACTTTTGCGCATGCCGATACATTATTTTGACCACAAATATCTATAATTACATATAAGTAAAAATTATAAAAATTACATTTTATGAAAGTATGTCACGAGACGAATCTAACAAGATCCCACTTGACTATGTTTTTCATTATGTATAAATCACAAATCTTAATCAAAGTAAAAAGTGCTGAATAATAAAAAAGAAAATTGCTGCATTTAATTCTAACGGAGGAAGTATTTCGTGATGATTGTACGAAAACTGATTCGTCCATTTCTCATCAAACTCCTATTTTTAACGGCAAAATTCTTGAAGATAATGGTGGCGTTGAATCTCGTGTTATTCTTCATAATTCCTATATGGCAGCATTTTGAAGCTTCTCTGAAAATGACATTAGATGAATGGATGGTTTAACTCGTGGGTTAACTATTGCATTTGTACTCTACTGTTCTATCATCATTTACAACTCCTAAAGGTAACCCATCTGGACCCAATTAGTTACAACTAGGGTTGTTAACGAGCCGAACTGAGACCGAACATGTCCAGGCTCGGCTCGGCTCGGCTCGAGAATGTTTGAAGTTCAGCTCGGCTCGAGAATGTTTGAGGTTCAGCTCGGCTAGAGCTCGAAGCTCGTCGAGCTCAAAAATTTAGGCCCGGCTCGAGCTCGAAAGGTTCAAATCCAAGCTCGGCTCGAAAGCAAAAAAAATCAGATATTAAAAAAAATGTTCAGAAAAAATTTTATCCATCGACTTTTGATAAAAAATACGTCCCAACATAATTTTTGCCAAACTTTAAACTACTATGGAAGTCAAATAGTCATGCCCACTAAATAAACTAGGCCCAATTTCCATTGATCTTTGACTATTTCTATCTCGCATGCCTTTTAATGCAACATGTTCACTCCTTCCGTTGCTTCCTCACCGATGTGGGACTTTCGTAATTTTCATATAACGAGCTCACCAAACACACGTTGCACTTCACTACTTCAGATCTATATGCCGTATGAACTGCAAGTTTTATTTTTTTTTTATTTGTAATATGTAGTTACTGCCACCTGTTGTAATATCTTCTCTTTTTTTTACAAATGTAATGTGTTCAATGTTTATTATAAATAATTTTAAAATGATTAAATTAGTTAATTGAAGGCTAAATTTATATACACTGTTTGGGCTAAATATAATAACAACCCAATAAAGGCATAAAGGCCCCCTAAGGTTTCGGACAGGTGGCGACAATGGGCCCCACTTGTGAGTTGACTTAACCTCAGAAGTCTGGGGATCCACTAAAAAGGCTGAAATGATCATTGCCTAAAAAAGCAACATATCCATTGATCCCAAGGAGGCCCATCCCATCAATGTTTCCTGTCTGGCCTGGGAATTCCCAACACTATAAATACCAACAATCTCATCAATGAACAGATATTCAATTCTCACCTAAAAAACTAGAGCATATCTCTCTAGATTCTCTCTCTACATCAATCACTTACTGACTTGAGCGTCGGAGCGGCGATCCCGGAAACACCCCGGGCGCCTAACCTTCTTTTTAGGATTCGTACAGGATAACTGGGAGCTTAGGCGAACGCTCTTGGGGCCCACCTCTCATCTCACAACCTATTATAACCCTTAATTTCTTAGCAGAAACAGTTTGGCGCTGTCTGTGGGGAAATTACAATCAAAGTTACTTCGCCTCCACTCAACAAGATTCATCTCGCTGTTACTCAGCAATGGCCCCAGCCAAGAGCACTCGCACTAGGCAGCCTTTAGCACAGGCTCAGAGGTCTGAACAAGCGCCCTCGCCTTCTCATCCACGGAGGTCCGAACGGGCACAAACGCCTCCCGCTCGGTCCCCGCCTGTTCAGACTATCAACCCCAATGAAGAACAATCTAATGGGGATCGGCCCACCCCTTCCCAACAATTGCAACGGACCGACCCTCAACCCTTGCTGGCAGCAGACATCGCCCTGATAGCTACTTAACTCCAGCAAACCTTGCAGCACAACATAATGGATATGTTGACCACCCTACAGCAAGGACGTGCCATACCCAACCCTAGGGAAAAAGCCTTGGTACTTTCCCAAAGGGAAGAGCACATCCCCCGCTCTGTCCACGGTCAGCTTAGCCGGCAACGATCGGAGGCCAGGGAACCAAGTCAGCACGACAAGCAAAAGTCTAGACAATAAGACGAGCGACATCCACCTCTAGGGAGGTCCGCTCAGCGTAGAGAAGAGACTCATGCCTCCAAGTCCCCTAGAAGCAACGCCGGATGCAAACCTGAGGACGCCCGACAATTCCTCAACCAGAAGCGCCTCAGCCAGGGGTATGACGCTAGGTACATCCTAAACAAGAAGGCCGCTCAGCGAGAGGGTCAGGGAGACTCGGCTCAGTCTAGAACCCTTCGGATTAACAGTGAAGCACTAAAATCCATGGTGCCATTCAGCCAAGAGATCCTGGAGGCACCTAGTTCGGGCAAAATCAAAGCGCCAACTATTGAACCATTTGCGGGCCTACCGACCCAGATGATCACATGGCTACTTACAAAGCTCAAATGAGCGTTCAAACCAGCTGCGAAGCTACCTGGTGCCGTTTCTTCCCGACAACCCTCAAGGGTCTCGCCCTGAATTGGTTCCAAGAGTTACCCGCCGGGATCATAACGGATTTCTCGGTATTGGATGACCTATTCATCCATCAATTCGTGGCCGGGAAGAGGCAGAAAAAGACCAGTCTCCATCTGATGGCGGTCAGACAGGAGGAGAATGAGAGCCTAGCCGACTACATCAAAAGGTTCAACGAGGAATCTTTAAAAGTATCCGACCTGCAAGATGCAGTGGCATTCGCCGCCCTGATGTCTGGGTTGCAACCCGATCGGCTAAGATGGTCCTTGGCAGAAAACGAAGTAAAAACCTTCTCCGAAGCAATGAGCAAGGCTTAAAGATTCATCCAGGCAGCAGACATATGTCGCCACTCGGATGATGGAAGCAAGAAGAGGAAGGAAGAAGGAAATCACAAGGACCAGCCAAAACAACAAAAGACGGGGGGTAGGTCAGACAGGTTCAATGACCACGACAACGACCCCCGATTCAGCAAGAACAGAAGAGAGATCTACTTGGACATCAAAGACAAGCCCATGCTTCCCCGTCCACCCTCCATTAGAACGTCCTCCGCTCGGAGAGATAAAAGCTAATGGTGTGAGTACCATAAAGAATGTGGGCACATCACCAAGGACTGCAAATAACTCAAAAAGTCCCTTAATAATCGCGCACCAAGGCAACTCCGAACCGCTACCTCAAACACACTAGCGAGGAGAAAGGCAATTAAGCAAAAGGTAGGTCAGTCGAACAGCGGGGACACCGAAGGATTCATCGGGGTCATTGTAGGGGGCTTTGCATCGGGAGGCCTAATCGGCCGATCCCGCAAAGCCCACTTACGCAGTCTCAAGCACCAAGTGCTTCGACGTCCACCACCCCCCGACCCGATTGCCCCGTAATGACCTTCGGGGAATCCAGTCGGACCCTACACACACCCCATGATGATCCCCTAGTCATCGAACTGAAAGTGGCCAACACCAGAGTCAAACGAGTGTTAGTAGATAGCGGTTCATCCGCTGACATAATTACACTCGAGTGCCTCAAGAAGTTGAAATACAGCGAAAGGGATGTCACTCCCCTCAATCAGCCACTCATAGGCTTCGGGGGAAACTCGGTACATCCCGTCGGATCTATAAAGTTGCCCACTCGGATGGGGAGAAAAGGCAAGGGAAGAAGCATACCGATTGACTTCTTAGTGGTGGACATCCCTCTGCCATACAACACCATAATGGGAAGACCCACTTTGAACAGGGTCAAAGCTGCAATCTCCATCTATCAGCTCCTCATGCAGTTTGAAACCGACGAGGGTAAGGTTGGAAAAATTCAAGGAGATCAACAAGCAAAGAAGAGAATGCTACGTGAACAGTTTGAAGAGCAAGGTCGACGTCCAAGAGAACTCGAAAAAGAGGAAGTGGGAAGAGAGTCAGCCTTCAAGTAGCCTCGGGGTTTACATCACCGAAAACCCCAAACAATACGAGCGCCTTCAGCCAGCGGAGGATGATGAGGAAGTCGTCATTGACGAAAAGCTCGGTCGGACTTTGAGAGTAGGCAAGGCCATGGACTCTCGAACAAGGAAAGAAATCATTCAGGTACTCACAGAGTACAAGGACGTCTTTGCCCATGAGGCTTCAAAAATGCCCTGGACTTGACCCCCAAAATTATGTGCCACGAACTCAACATCAAAGAGGGGTTCAAGCGGCCAAGCAAAAGTTGAGGCATCAAGGTCCCGAAAGGAATGCTGCAGCAACCGCAGAAGTAAAAAAGTTGCTTGAAGCAGGCTTCATAGAGGAATGCCAATACTCAGAATGGTTGGCCAATGTTGTACTGGTCAAAAAGTCGAGCGGAGCATGGAGAATGTGTGTGGATTTCACAGGCCTGAACAAGGCCTGTCCAAAAGATAACCACCCTCTACCCAAGATCGACGAGGCTAGTCGATTCAACAAACGGGTCACACTCTCTTAAGCTTCATGGACGCAAACACGGATATCATCGTAACCCAATGGCCGAGCAAGATCGAGTTCATACCGCCTTCGTCACAAATCAAGGAGTCTACTGCTATAAAATGATGCCATTCGGACTCAAGAATGCTGGGGCAACGTACCAACGATCAGTAAACAAAATCTTCAACGACCAACTCGGTCGAAACATTGAAGTATACGTTGACGATATGATAGTCAAAAGCAAATCCCGGGGTGATCACCCGTCGATCTCGAAAGAAACCCTTGAAACATTACGGGGTTTCGCATGATGCTCAACCCGAAGAAGTGCGTCTTCGGAGTAAAAGGGGGTAAGTGCCTCAGATTCTTGGTTGATGAGAGAGGAATCGAGGCCAACCCCGACAAAATCAAAGCGGTAATGGAGATGAATTCCCTCGGAACGTGTGAGAGGTGTAGCGCCTAACCGGGCCGCTTAGCCGCCCTTGGGCGTTTCCTCTCCGGTCGGCCAGACAAAAGCTTCGCACTTCTTCAAAGCTTTAAAAAGAAAGGAGTTTACTTGGGATCACGAAGCCAAACAAGCCTTCGCCTCCCTCAAAACGCATCTATCAACCCTCCCCAAATTGATATCCCCTTGCCGTGGGAAACACTGTTCATTTACTTAGCGGTCTCGGAATACGCGCTCGCCGTTTCCGATAGCCGAAAGAGAAGAAAAGCAACACCCGGGCCTACTTCATCGCCCACGCTTTTCGAGGAGCGAAGCCAAGTATAATGAGGTAGAAAAAATGGTCTTCGCCCTAGTGATGGCGAGTCGGAAGCTGAAACCTTACTTCCAGGCTCACCCGATTAGGGTCCTCACCGGACAGCCACTCAGAAAGTTGTTCGAGAACAGGAACCACTCCAGTAGGATGACTGATTGGGCAGATCAACTAGCAGACTTTGGATTAGAATATGAGCCAAGGAGGGCCATAAAAGCCCAAGCCTTGGCAGATTTCATAACTGAGTGCACCACCAGGCCCCCGGTCGGCGAGCAGGATAGTTGGGAGCTGCAGGTGGACGACTCTTCCACAAAAACTGGGTGTGGAGCCGGTCTACTAATCAAGCCTCAAGTCGGAGAGAAAATGAAATATGCCATCAAGTTCGAATTTTTGGGATCGAACAACGAAGCGGAATACGAAGTACTCATACTCGGACTTCAACTCTGCATCCTAGCCAGGGCCACCGTAGTAAAAGCTAAATCCGACTCACTACTCATAGTGGGTCAGGTATCAGGCGAATACGAGGCCAAAGAGGATAACATGAGAATGTACTTGGCTAAAACCCAAGAATCCATCAAAAAGCTATCCCAGTTCAGCATCACTCACATTCCACGGTCGAAAAATCAGCAAGCAGATGCTTTAGCTCGGATGGCCAGTTCAGCAGAAGGCTCAGCTCCTCGGACCATCATGTGGGAAGTGCTACGCCAACTGAGCATCAACGCCAAGGAGCAATTGGTGCTGAATCGGAAGTCCACTTGGATGAAAGAGGTGGTCGAATACTTAAGAGACGGAGTGTTGCCCGATGACCACAAGGAGGCCAATCGAGTTAAGCATAAATCTGGATGGTTCATATGGCACGATGACCAGCTCTACAAGAAGTCCTTCACCCACCCTTTACTCAAATGTGTGACCCCTGAAGAAGGAGACTACATCTTAAGGGAAATCCACCAAGGAGCATGTGGAAGTCATCAAGGGGGAAGGACAATAGCTGGAAAGGCTCTCAGAGCTAGTCAAGAGGTGCCCATCATGTCAGATCCACTCGGACATCCCTAGAGCACCAACCACCCCGCTGACAACAATTCAGGCAGTCCTTCCATTCGACAAGTGGGGCATGGACCTCCTTGGACCTTTCCCCCCAGCGTCAAGTCAGAGGAAGTTCTTAATAGTTGCCATCGACTATTTCACCAAGTGGGCAGAAGCCGAACCACTCGCCTCCATAACAGATAGGCAAGTTCAAGCGTTCATCTGAAGGAACATCATCACCAGATTTGGGGTGCCAAGGGCATTGGTATCCGACAATAGACGACAATTCAACAGCGGCCCCACACGGGACTACTGTGCTCGGTTCGGAATACAAACCAAGTTCTCGGCAATATCAAGGCCGCAAACGAACGGGCAAGCCGAGTCTGCCAGCAAAGTAATCCTCAAAGGAATCAAAAAATCCTTGGAGGACGCAAAAGGAGCGTGGATCGACGACCTACCCGGGGTACTATGGTCGGCTCCGGACTACCAACAAAGAAGCAACCGGGCACTCCCCATTCAATCTGGTCTACGGAAGTGAGGCGGTTCTCCAGTAGAGATCGACATCCCCTCACCCCGAATGACTTTTTACGAGTTCGAGAAGAATGAAGAAGAAAAGCCCATCTACTTGGATCTCGTTGCCTCAAACAAGGGGCAATGCCCCGCTGAAATCTATTCGGTACAAACAAAAGATCACTCGGCACTTCAACCGGAGAGTCAAGGCCAGACCAATCCAACTCGGCGACTGGGTAGTCAGAAAGGTAGAGGCCACAGGATTATCACATCTCAAAGGAAAGTTAGGACCCAACTGGGATGGTCCCTACAAGGTCATAGAGGTGGTCAAACCCGGCACATTCCGATTGGAATCCCCAGAAGGTGTGCCCTTAGCCCGACCCTGGAATTCAGACAACCTCAAAAAATTCTATGTATAGTGTTTGTTACTTGCAATAGGGGCATATGTAATGGATTGACAACAAAATGTATCGAATCGGCCTACCATGTAACGAATCGACTACTAGACTTGACCAGTCAAGAATGTAGCAAATCGAACTATTATGTAGTGAGTCGGACTGCTGGACTTAGTCAGTCAGAATATTCACGACATTTTTGAAATACAAATGACTTAACCAAATCGAAATACTCTGACTTAACCAAATAAACAAATGGCTATGACTTAGCCAGTCGGAATTCAAAAGCGTGAACAAACGCTCTACAACTTAACCAGTTATTCAAAAGATGTTTACAACTTAGCCAGTCAGTCGGGCATAGAAGTTAGTCGAACACTCAAAAAGGAAAAGAGTATGGCAAACAACAAACACCAATAGATGCAAAAGGTTTCTTTTCATTGATCAAGAAGATTACAGAACAAGTTAAGCCATAACAAGAGTTGGCAGAAAAGATGAAATAACTGCGAAGTACAAAGAGGGCAAGCCTAAGAAGAAGGGGGGTGGGGAATATTCTCGACACCCTAGTCGGCTTCACCAATGCCGTCGGTCTTCTCAAAGACTCGCTCCGGACGCGAAGCATCATCGATCACGCCAACATCACCATCTTCGTCCTCTTCCTCCTCATCCGCACTCCATTTGGGCTCGGATCTCACCGCCTTGGCCTCGTAGGCCTCCCCGGTACTTGGACCGGATCTCGTTCCATCTCTACCGAGGGACATGACTCGGCCAAACACACCCCTCGCCCGCTCAAGGGCCTCATCCTCACCCATCTTATGAGAACTATGGCCTACCTCGGCGCAGTAGTACTCACAGGCTTGGGTAGCCTGCCACTCGGCAAACCACTGCTCCTCGGACTAGGCGGCTCTCTCCTCAGCTTTGGCTGCCTTCTCCTCAGCCAACTCCAGCTTGCCCCGGACTTCAACCAAGTCCGACTCAGCCTTGGCTAATTTAGCCTCGGCATCGTTCTTAGCAGTCAGGGCCGAGTAACGAGCCAGAGCGAGGTCGGCTCTCTCTTTCCTCCAGCCCTCCCGTTCGGCCTCAAAGTCCTTCTGGTCCATGTCTATGGCCTTCTCTGCATCATCAAGCTTGGACTCAGCAATCCGCTTGGCCTCCTTGGCATTGTAAACCTCAGTAAAATGCTTCTTCGCGTTTTCCTTCACCGATCCACTTCTTCTTGAAGATCGAGCCTGGCTTGCGGTGACACCGATCATCCGAATGGAGAACTGCAAAATGGAAAAGTGTTAGAGCACAGAATAGCAAGAACTAAAAAAGACAAAGGAAGCAACTCACATCGAGCCAAGAGCGGTATAGCTCGTTGTTCTCGTTCTTCCTAAGGGAGGAAATATACTCCCGGGCAGCCGGGGTACAGATCACCTCCAAGGCCTTCTCGACCCGCTTATTCTTTTCCGAGCGACGAAGCTCGACGAATGGGACCGAGGGGACCTCCCCGTCCGCAGGGGTAACCCGCTCGACGCAGGGAGAAAAGGGGGTATACTTCGGGTTCCGCATCGGCTCGAAGTCAGTCGAATGGAGTGGGATGTCGAATCCCCACCCCGCTTAGACGAATCGCCACGGCGTTTTGGGAGTTTCCCACCTCGGTGGCCTCAAATGACTCGGCAAGCTTGGCTCTCTTGGCCTTTTCACGTTTTGCCTAGCCTTAGCTACAGCCTTCTCGGTCTGAGCCACTTTGTCCGAGGAGCGTTCCTTCCTCTTCACCGACTTCGGCTTGGCAGGGTCCTGCAATAACAAGTTAGCAAAATTACGGGATTATAAAACGCAAAACAAACGCAGCTCGGGCATTAAGTCAGTCGGCAATACATACTTTCGCGGGAGCCGACTTCTTCATCGTCTTGTTCGCTAGCTCGACTCTAATCCGAGCCGCCTTGAGAGAAGCAGAAAATAGACGTTCGGCCATCTCAGGATCCGATTCGGTGATGTAGGCACGAGAGGGTTCTGCAAATTGAAAAGGAGTCAGAAAAAAAATTGGCAAAATAAAAGTTGCTACTTCTAAAAACCGAACCTCCTCAGCCTATTACCCTTGGGAAAGGCCGGACTCAATCCCATGGCGGCTAAGAAATGTTCGTTCTTGAACAGGCGGCAACTCGGCAACCAATTGCCAGCCACAAATATCTCTCCCCCGTTGACAATCTTGGACTCCATTGCATGTAACACGCGGCCACAACTTCTTCATCGTCCAGTTCAGGCACTCGGAAATTGAGCCCATGATTCGGCTCCGGTGTTGGTCGGAAAGTTGGTATTCCCCAGTCTCCACCATAATAAACAAAGGCAAATTCCCTTCGGAACCCCTTCTGCGAAGTAGGTAGATTCAACACTGTCCGATAACCCCTTCGGACCTGGAAGCACCACCAACCCGGACCATTTTCTCCGGCCATCATCTCCACCAACTTGTACATGTGACGCCGTAATTTCACGGTCGGTTTAACTCCGATTATCTCACAAATGGCTTGCACCGCAATGATGCCTCCCCAAGAGTTAGGCGAAATTTGGCCCAAAGAAAGGTTGTAAGTGTTCTGAAGATCCTTGACGAAGGGAGTCAAAGGAAAGCGGAGCCCCATCTCCATCGCCTTATAATACACGGCTGTGCAACCGGGAGGCGGAGTTAGAATTGTACGGTGCGCCTCCGGTCGGACCAAATGGAAAGGGTCCTTTATTTGAAATCTGTCGCTCATACCCCGAAGATCCTCCATCAGGGCTTTCATCAAAGAAGGCAAGGGGAAGCAAGTGTGAGGACCCCCCTTCGGATCTAAATCCGGAAATTCTGGTTAGCCGGATGTCGACGCCTCGCCTGCTTCCCTCGGCATGGCAAACCTGACCACACCATCAGACAAGTATCGGTCTAAATAACTCTTCGAAGCAGGATAGGCTAGGGACACCTCCCAAGGATAGGGAACGATGCCCTCGGCCTCCTCTTCCACTTGTGATGGAGAACTCGGGAAAGAAACCGCGTCAGGTACAGCCGAGGGGTCGGGGCAACTTATCAAAGTCGACACCAACGTTATTCCCATCCCCCTCACCTCCTCGGACTAATTATAGGGAGGTGAGGCTGGGGGGTGACAGATTATAAACAAGGGGGTCAGCCGAGATTTATTGAATGGAAAAAGAAAGAAACTTAAAGAAAAATCAAAAACGTACCTGGTCGGACGAAGAAGACTTGGAAAAACCGGACTTGAAGTTGAGAGAATTCAGAAATTTGAGAGAGGAGAATTTGAGAAATGGAGCAAATGATCCCAAATCCTCTCTCCTCCCTCATATTTATAGACGTTCCTGGGGGGAAGCGCAACGCAAACCTCCCCGCGTCTCTTTAATGGGCTTTCTAAGGCGGCCCAAATGGACCCACTCAGCCTAAAGGCCATGGTCCAAGGGAGATGAAGCATCGGAAACCCTCAAATGTGTCCAGTCAGCTTAACTCCCACGAAGGGCCCCAAAGCCCCAAGTATCCGGGACGGCCATGTGGCGTCCACGGTCGGACATACCGGCTCGGAGCAAAAGTCCATACCTCATCAGCACCCACTCGGACTGCTTGGGACTCATTAACCCCTCATCCGAGTGGCGTCCAACCCACTCGGACAGCAGAAGGTTCCTCCTCCTCGGCCGAGTCTCTCTTGTACTTAGCCAAATATGGCCAAGCATCAAATTGGTACCCACTCGGACTGCTTGGGGCTCATTAGCCCCTCATCCGAGTGGCGTCCAACCCACTCGGCCAGTCGGAGGTCCCTCCTCCTCTGCCGAATCGCTCTTGTACTTAGCTATATATGGCCAAGCATCAAATGGGTACCCACTCGGACTGCTTGGGGCTCATTAGCCCCTCATCCGAGTGGCGTCCAACCCACTCGGCCAGCCGGAGGTCCCTCCTCCTCTCGCCGAGTCGCTCTTGACTTAGCCAAATATGGCCAAGCATCAAATTGGTACCCACTCGGACTGCTTGGGGCTCATTAGCCCCTCATCCGAGTGCCGTCCAACCCACTCGGCCAACCGGAGGTCCCTCCTCCTCTGCCGAGTCGCTCTTGTACTTAGCCAAATATGGCCAAGAATTAAATTGGTACCCACTCGAACTGCTTGGGGCTCATTAGCCCCTTATCCGAGTGGCGTCCAACCCACTCGGCCAGCCGGGGGTCCCTCCTCCTCTGCCGAGTCGCTCTTGTACTTAGCCAAATATGGCCGAGTATCAAATCTGTACCCACTCGGATTTCTTGGGACTCATTAGCCCCTAATCGGAGTGGCGTCCAACCCACTCGGCCAAAGAGAGATCTCTCCTCCTCTACCGAGTCGCTCTTGCATTTAGCCCAATATTGTCAAATGTCAAATTAAGACCCACTCGGACTGCTTGGGGCTCATTGGCCCCTCATCCGAATGGCGTCCGACCCACTCGACCAGCAGGAGGTCCCCCCCTTTTTCCGCCGAGTCGTTCATGTCCTTTGCCAAACACGGGCAAGCAACAAATTGACACCTACTCGACCGAGCCACTCCGGCTCGGCCAAAGGTGATCAAGTCAAGGTCCAAACGCTTTCGGCTCGGCACCAACCCCTTCAACAAAGTGAATGAATCGGTCGCCCCGCATCCCTTCTATAAGGAGTGGTTCGGTCGGGCCCCAGCCTCTCCCAACGAGAAGCGACTCGGTCGGCGCCATGATTCACTCGGCCACTCTATCGTAAGCGAGCCGGTCGGAATCATACCGGTTATTATTCCGCCACCGGACGGGCGCCACTCACTCGGACCTCCATAGCCCCCATCCCTGGCGTGGGGCTAATTGTTTGGGCTAAATATAATAACAGCCCAATAAAGGCATAAAGGCCCCCTAAGGTTTCGGACAGGTGGCGACAGTGGGTCCCACTTGTGAGCTGACTTAACCTCAGAAGTCTGGGGATCCACTAAAAAGGCTGAAATGATCATTGCCTAAAATGGCAACATAGCCATTGATCCCAAGGAGGCCCATCTCATCAATGTTTCCTGTCTGGGAATTCCCAGCACTATAAATACCAACAGTCTCATCAATGAACAGGTATTCAATTCTCACCTAAAAAACTAGAGCATCTCTATCTAGATTCTCTCTCTACCTCAATCACTTACTGACTTGAGCGTCCAAGGGGCGATCCCGGAAACACCCCCGGGGCAGTCTAACCTTCTTTTTCAGGATTACGGCGTACGGATAACGAAGCTTAGGCGAACGCTCTTGGGGCCCACCTCTCATCTCACAACCTATTATAACCCTTAATTTCTTAGCGGAAACATACACAAATGAAAGACTTTATAAATAGTCCAAGAAAAAAATAAGACATAATCTAACATGAAGTATAGTGAAAGGTAGTAAGATTTTATAGAGAAAATAAGGTTGTTATTTACCTTTTATGTTGATGTGGGACATTAATATCTTACATAAAAATTATCAGAAATGGTTTCGAGCTTGTTCACGAACTCTCGAGCTGAACTTAAGGAGGCTCACGCTCGGCTCGTTTAGGTCTCGAGCCGATCCCGAACTTGAGTGGAGCCCTCTCGAGCCGAGCTTTGATCGAACTTTGACCGAGCCGAACTCGAATAGTTTGCGAGCCACCCTGGCTCATTGACACCCCTAGTTACAACTCCTAATCTGTTCGGCTTTTACTCTACTGTTCTAATGTTCTATTATCATAAGTTAAAGCAACTACCGTCCTAATTCAATTGTCAAAGTTTCAAATTATTCGCCTCATTGTTGCAAGCCACCACGAAAACCCAAAATCCCCTGAAAAACTCAAATTAAAGACTGAAGATTTTTATTCTTTTCTCCTATTTCTAAACCCAACTTGTTCTTAAGTTTGTAGTGTAATAATGGGAAACTGGAAAAATATAAGACCCAGATATGGGAAAAACACATAAAGCTGGAAAGAAAATGAATAAAAAAATACAGAAGAACGAAAACTACAAATTTCTTATTCTCCCATTTTCATCACATATGAAGAAATTGGGTAAAATTGTGGAGGTAATTAGCCCCAATTTTGGACTATAGAGGAATAGGAAGAGGGAGAAAATAGAGAGAAATGGATAAAGAGAGAAAGCAGTTATGAACAAGAGGGGTATTTTGGGTATTTTGTAGGATTGTGTTTAGTAAAGTGAGATTGCATTTAGCAACCATGAATAATTTAGCTAAACTACTAGCTAAGGAAAATAATGTTGGCTAAAGATGGAGTTTGTTAAGGAAAATAATGTGGCATCTTTAGCCAAGTACTTCCTCCGTTTTTTATTACTCGCAACGTTTCGCTTTGTACAAGGCCTAAAGAGGAGAGAATAAAGAGAGATGAAAAAAAATTCAATGACTAAACGACGCCCTAATTTTTTTGAGTAACGCCCTAAATACACCAAGATACATAGATTGGTCCACCTCCATGTACTTATACTCATTACCGTTCCCTTTGCCATTCCCCCTTCCTCTCACCGCTTCCTCCTCCTTTCATCTCTCATTCTCTCATCATTTACCCCATTGGTTGCCATTCAAGGGAGCTTCACATAATCTGGCTAGTGAGACCCCAGTGACATCAACTTCTCTGGCGACACATTTGTAAATCAGTAAATTATAAAATTTGCATGAATGAGAAAATTTGTGTGTAAAATTGCAAATCTGTAAATTGGCATCAAATGTCTATGGTAAACGCCCAAACTTCGGCTCCGGCGCCTGACATAGACGTCTCGACCTGTGGTGAGGGGCCTACATGGGACGCCTGAACATGTGGGTTGTGGTTGGGCGCCTATGGTAGATGCCTCTCCACATGTTCAGGCGTTTGTCATAGGCGCCCAACCACAGATTTAGGCGTCCATGGCAGGCGCTGAAATGTGGTTTGGAGAAGTATTTCGAATCATTGGGCCATTGAATCTATTACCTCTCTCACGATTTGATTACCCAACAAATTCTCCTCCAATTCAAGTCTGTTTTCTAACAATGATACTTTTCTCTCTCTTCTAACCAATATACTCATACCCGCTTCAATTTATCATATTTTTCTCTCTCCTCCACCCCCTACCCAATTCCTCGCTACTTGAATTGGAGGAGAAATATCCAGCTAAGAAATTTGAATCTTTTTGATTGATTTTTTTACCCAACTGAGAAGTTTGAATTTTCTTTAGTATTGAGCTGTGAATTTAAGTGAGTTGGTTTAGAGATTTTTTTGCAATTAGTTTCAGGTTCGATTGGTTATAGTTCTGGTGGTCATCTGATGGAGTGGTGGTTGGAGCTCCGGTGGTGGTGGCCCCGATAGTGGTAGAGGATGCAAGTGAGGGTAAGTGTGTGGGTGGGTTGGGGAGAAATGAGCTAAGGAAATGGAAAGGAAAGCGTGATTTATGCACCAGGGTGTACAGTGCTCACTGTGCTCCCGAAAGAACATATAGTTCATCTAAAAGAACATGAACTGTTTTTAGCAAATGCATTGTGCACCTGAAAGAATATGTCGTTAATCTAAAAGAACATGAATTTTTTTAGCAAATTTTCTAGGTGAAAAGAATATGTAGTTCAAAATCCAATAACATGTTTAATCTTTCGTCATCATAGAAAATAGATCATAATGAAAAGAACATATATACTAAAAGAACATACACTTTAAAATAAAAAGAGCATATTTTTCATATTAAATCTAAAAAAAATATCACCAATGAATTTGAAACTAAATACTAATGTCATGTTCTAATTAAACTAACAAAATATTCTTATAATATCAACCTTTTAAATTAGAAACATACCTATTTTGAATTGTACTTATTATTTTCTTGTTAAACATCTTTATGTTCTTTTTCATATTGAGTCATGTTCTTTTTCATTAGTATGTACTGAGAGGTAAATAGATTCACGTACTTTTTCGTACAACATCATGTTTAAAAGAACATAGGTCGTATTGAAAAGAACATTGAATAAAAAGAGCATACAATTTAAACTCAAAGAATAGGGTGCACGATGAGCATTGTGCACTTGGGTGCACCTTTTAAATTGCGTTTAAAATACAGAGCATTAGTAAATAAAATTAGGGCGTCATTTAGCAAACCCTAAAAAAAGAACCTCAGGTGCTAGGAGAGAGAAAGAGAGAATATTGCCAAAAAATAGAAACGTTGCAAGTAAAAGAAAACCGGAGGAATTATTATTTTAGCTAACCATTGAAGTTGCAACATCCCTCTTTTTTTATAATAGAAAGGGATGTTGCAATAGTTGCATGGACAAGTATTATTGCAACATTCCTCTTTTTTATATTATACACTCCCTCCGTCTCAGAAAACTCTTTATAATTTCCTTTTTCATTAGTCCCAAAATACTCTTTACACTTCTATTTTTGGATATAACCCACTATTATATTAATCCTTCTACCTTTTAACCATTGGCCCCCACTCTCTCTCCTCCAAATAGAATAATACCACTCCTATTACCTACCAACTCTAACCATTGGCCCACATTCACTCTCCACCAAATAAAATAATACTACTTATACTACATACTAACTCTTATCACATCTACCTTTTCAATAAAATAACAATTGATAATCTGTAATACCCCGATAATTCTCTATTTTCCAAAATACCTTTTTAATATAAAACTTAGAGACCTATCAAAGCATTATCACCCGTGTGATAACGTATCGGCTTATTCAGAATTTTGCATTGGAAATAAATAAATAACTTTTTAAAACTTACTAACTTAGTCAACCATAAGTCAACTCCAAAAACCAAAGTCAAAAGTCAACCAAACCAAAGTCAACCAAACCAAAGTCAACTATAATTAAAACAAAACTATAAAGTATTAAATCTAAACACAAGCTCTCCACAAAACCCGAACTCATGATGCATCATCTTCAGACCTGAAAATGGTCGATGCTCTATTGATCCTAAGAGACTACTCACCAAATGGGTCATCACAGGATCAATAAGGCACATCCATGATCGACATACAGAAAAGCACGTAATCAGCAAAGTTAAGTACTGCATACTAAATAAAAAATATAAAACCTAACATGATACTAATAAATATAAACTCAATGATAAACAATGATATAATAAATAACAGATTGACTATACTAAACTAAACTCCAAAATTAATAGATTAATTATAATTAGATTGAATAGGCAATGGAAACAGTTGTCCAAACCAAACCAGTCTTCAATTTAGAAGACGAAGTACGGGCGCGACTCCGTACTCCCATGACAAACGATATCGATGTACTAATTTAAATAAAATAGGATACGGTGATCAATCCGGTCCCAAGAAAAGCCATGGGCTACCACCATGTACTCCAACTGGTACTACTCCAACACTTCAGACGTGCACAAGTCTAAAGCTTATTGCTATTCACTTTTCCACTTTAAGTGATTAATAAATTATTTATTAGTTATGACTCACAAAGTAAGACAACCAACATAATCATCAAGGATACATGAAACTTCCATTTTTATCTTAGGATTAGATAAGGTGATCAACAACTTAACAATCCAAGAATAATCCATTATTAGTTCCATAACCAACCATTATTTATTTGTTGATCCAAGTCAACAATCAACCAACATTTCATAGGTGAATAACCAACTTACCAAATAAGGCTCACGGTCCTCATTAAGTAAATAAAATAATCCAAAGGGAACAACATGATCCGATAACAACATAATTATTAATCCCTCATGTGAATTAATAAATCAATGATCTCAATCCCATATGCTTGCATCAATCATCCATACAAACATAATTCAACCAACATAGGCAACATGCTTCACACAACGACATAAAACATGTAATTCTACTTGAATATAAATCACATATGAACTATAAATAGTTCCCTACACATGATACTACATCAATCCTAATCTTAGGACATGATACTAGTCTACAAACACATAGGTATGTACGTACCTTGTGTAGACAATATGAGAGGCCACTTTATCAACCTTAGAAATCGCCTAAAGAGAAATCTCCGCCTACCAAATATCAATACAACCACTAATCAATACTCAAATAAAATTCCAGCAACATTAAATTACTTTAAACCCTCTTTAAAAGTGTTTAAAATCCTTTTTAACCATTAAAACTTCCACTACTAATGCTTCCTAGTATAGTACTACCATACTAGTCATTAAAAACCCTCAAAATAAAATCCATCATAAGCATACTAATAAAAATTCCAGCAACTTATAATATGTTTAAAACCCTTTAAAATATACTTAAGCATAACCATAAACATTAGAGTACTCAATTTTCATAACACATAATATAGTACTACAATTTCCAACTCATAAATCCATGCTTTGATACTTAAAACCCTAGTTTAAACATAATTAATAAATCTAAAATTTAATTACTTTATTATGCAAAACATATAATCTGAAATTTATATTTAAATCATCAAAACTACAAACTTTAACCATGAAGTCACTAAATCACTCCTTAAAACATAAACTTTAGCATTAAATAAAATAGAGGAGGAAGAAATAACCAAAGAGAGAGAAGAGAGAGCACGGCGCCGAGGAGGGGGAGGGGCGCCGGTGCTGGGCTACTGCCGGCGGTGACCTACTGCTGCCGGTGGTGGTCATTGGTCCGGTGGCCGGCGGTGCTGCTGGGCCGAAGGAGGAAGAAGACCGAAGGGGATGGGGAAAGCTGAGTGAGGAGAGAGAGAGAAGAAGAGAGGAGAGAAATTAGGGTGAGTAATTTTTAGTGTGGGAATTTTGGGTTAAGTTTGGATTTATATAGGTAACCCCTTGTGGGCTTAGGAAAATGTGTTTGGGCTTTTAATAATTAATAAATGATTTGGGTGCTTGAATTGAGTTGGGCTCCTCTAACCCGTTTTAAAATCTTTTACACTCCAACTCCAAAATAATTAAACTATTAAATAGCTTTCAAAGTTTGACTAAATAAAATATTTGATTATTTAAAAACATTAAATAATCCCTTTGATTTTAAAATAGTCAACACTTAAGAATTTAATCATTTAAATACTAAAATATATATAAATACACTTTAAAATATATTTATAAATTTCATAAAAT
Organism: Beta corolliflora; assembly: GCA_947648045.1. NCBI lineage: Eukaryota > Viridiplantae > Streptophyta > Magnoliopsida > Caryophyllales > Amaranthaceae > Beta > Beta corolliflora. The sequence continues at coordinate 23,393 of CANSZD010001312.1, forward strand.
TATGGGGGATTACATAATCAAACAACTTATCATCTAAAACTACGTGCCCTGATAAGGTTCAAGAGTGTTCTGAGACGGAGAAAGTATCTATTTTCTCATCAGATTGCACTTTTTGAGGCGCATGATATATACACTATTTTCCCTCTATTTTTATATATATAATAACCTTACCCTTTTCGCAGAGCATATCAGTTTTATTACATATTGTTTTCGAGCTTCTATTTTCTTTGTAAAACATAATAATATCATACTCTAAAATCTTACCGACGACTGCACTTGTTTTGATTTTTTAGCATTTGGCTTTGTTATTTGTTTTTCCAGTAGTAAATTGAAAAGTTAAACTAAATTTTCATCGAAGTTGAAGAATCAATGCAGGCGGGTCTCTCTCTAGATAACTATAGATTCCTTGAGAGAGATGTGAAATTAATACTTCCTCCATTCCAAAATAAATGTAAAACTTTTTTTACTTTATGTAAAAGCTTTTTGACAGAATTGTTATATTCATTTTGAAATGGAGGAAATAACTTTTTCTTAGTGATTGGAAAGTTGAAGTATTAGTACCCTCGAGTCCTCGACTTTAGCCACTCATCTTCACCCTTCGCCAATTAGAGTATGTCAAGGCAGACTAAAGGCATATAGGGAAAAGAGCTTATAAGGGTGAGGGTGGTGGAGGACCAAATTCGGGCTCGACGAAACAGAAACGTTTATCAACTTCATCCCTCAAAAGGATGCTTTTATTGCCTTTGTGATGCTATTGAAATCCAGATCTACTACTATTACACATGATTTAAAAATAAAAACCCTATTCTCTCTCTAAAATTCTCTCTACCCCAAAAAACCCTAAGTAACTCATAGCCGCTCAGAGCAGGTCGTTGGTTACCGGCATGAGCTCGCGCGGCTCACTCGGTCGCCGACAACCTGCTCTAATACTGCATCCACCGCCGCTTTCGACGCCCAAGAGTCGAGATCCCATCGGCTTTAGTTAGTGTTTAGTGCGTTTTTTCAGTTAGTCTGAAGTTTCAGTCCACTGGCCGAGACGAAGAACGGGGACGCTCAGCGGTGTTTGTTTCTCGTTTCCCGTTAATTAGTGGCTCTCACCGTGCTTTTTGTGGTTTCAGTTATGGTTTCTCCGGTAGAGAAGAAGGCAGAGGGGTCTTAGAGCCTTGTCTCTTGCTTCACGCGAGTTCGTGGTTCTCACCGGGTTTTCTTTTTGGAGTTTTCGTTAGTTCACCCGTCGTTGTGAGGAGGAACAACTCAGATCTAGTGTTACTTCCTCGGGCAGCCTCTCTCCAAAGCATTCCTGAACGCCGCTGTTGATAATCTCGTCGGTAAAGGTAAAGTTCAGGGTTTGGGTTTCTTGTTTGGGTTAGGAAGTGCTAAATTCGAGGTTGTTGGGTCTGCTTTAATAAGGAATTGTCTACCTTTTACTGGAGCTAACTTGTCGCCGCCGTCTTGCGATTTTAGAGTTTCCCCGATCTTGACGGTATAGGTAAAGATTAGGTTAGGGAATCTGTTTTGGTATTAGGTTTTGGGGATTTACTTGAAATTCCCCCTGCGTTTTGTTTGGTTTAGTGGTGTAGTTTTGCTTGTTCACTGTTAGTTGTTTGTCTCATAATGTTTGCTGCTTGTTCTTACTGTTGGGTAGTGTTATTTTGGCTTCTCTTTAGTGAGGTTGGATGTTATCGGGTTGTTTTAAGTGTTTGATTGCGGTTTACAAAGTTGTGTTTTGGTCCTGTGTGGGATAGTGTAGTTTGGATGCTTGTTGATGTAAAACAGTTGGAGTTATGGAATAGGTGCCTAAAGGCTCTGCTAATTGGTGTTGTCTTCTCCTTTAATGGATGAAGTTCGAAGTTTGTAGGACATATGTTTGTTGGTCAAGAGGAACCTTTTTTCTTCATTAGAATTTTTGAAGATTACATTTTGGGCAGTATCCTTATGTTAATTTATGTTGGGTCGGGTTTGTCAGGTTGTGTCTGAGATTAACCTATGTTAATTCTCAATTTCGGTTAGCGATGTCATTCATCGCTTTCAAAACTTCTTATCTTTACGTTGCTCCTCATCTTTTGGGGGTTTATAGCATGCTTATCAAGTCACTTTTAGTGACTCTTGTTGCTTGTGAGCAATTCACAAGTATGTTGTCTCCGACTCGAATCATTACTACCCTTCTATATATCTCGTTGTTCTTAAAGTTTCCCATATTTTCATATGTCCTTCGTGTTTATGATTCCAACTGGCGCTCAATCATCTTAAATGGAAGTACTACTGATGGCTCTGGCAAGTGTGGATGTTGCAAATAGAGTTATCTCAACAACGAAAGGTCCAACAGAGAAGTGTATCTTACCCATGTAATGTCTTGTAATTTGTTTTTAGTTTCGCTTCTAAGTGTTGTAAGGGTTACTAATGACCCATATTGTGTGTAAACTCTCTTTTATTTATGCAAATTAAGCCATTGTCCAAAAAAAAAAGAAATCAAAATCTAATGTTTAAACAAATTTGAGGCTTGGCATTAAAATTACAACTTAATTCGTATATTAATTGATATTATCTTGTTTCTCTACTGAAAAAAAATAAAGTGATAGAAAATACCCCAAAAGTGAGAAAAAGCAAGGGAAAAAGAAACAAGAAGAGTGTACATCATGGACTCCAAACACAGTTCAATCGACCAAAGAATAAGGTTTAAATGTCGCTGTAAGTGGCTTTTCAATATCCAAACTAGTATTTAGGTCTGGGAGATTCCCCAAGTTCGTTACAAATTTTAAATATATTATTATTCGTAAACTTCATTATTGATTTGATTAACTTTTCATAATTTTCTGTTTAGTGTGGAATTGAAAAAGGACATTATGATATAATAAGTTGTTTTTAACAAAAAAAAAAACTTCTAAAAAATTGGGATAAAAATAACGATTTCAATGGAATTGGGGTAAGAGAATGTTATTACGTTAATAAAAGTGTTAGAGATGAAAAAGTTTGTCTATATCTTTATAGTTACATTAAGACTTTATTATGTTTTACTTTGAAACATTAAATATTGAAATTGTAGTGAATTGGTAATTAAACTCTCACCTTTCATTTCAAAAGTCATGTATTCGGTTCATAGTAGCTACACATTGTTAATATTTTTACATGAGATCATAACACGTGTATTAGAAGCTTGAGAAGAGTGCTACATGGCATATACATTGGAGAGTGTCATGTGCACCATTCCTTTGATATAAACGTCTTTTAATATACTTGTATAAATATATATCGTCATCGTCTTTTTTATACCCATCTAGTTAGTTGTTCTTTGTTTGTCCCTTTGAGTTTGCCCATACCATAAATCAGGGAACGACCCATGTTGGGTCATGGGTGACATGTGCCCTCCCTCCCAAAAAAAGTTCTTTATTCGTTTCCTTCTGTTCAAGGATATCTAATAACATGTTAAAATACTTTTGTGTGCATACATATCATATAATACCAAGCTAAGCTTGGTTTAGTGGTAAGGAAAGAACCTTCCAACCTCGAGGTTGGGGGTTCGATCTCCACTAGGGGTACTTTTGGGAGAGGATTCCCCTTACCAACCCCCCCCACTCTCAAAGTGTTGCTCGCCCACAAACCAGTCGGGTTAACCTGCGAGAGGTTCCGGTCTGGCATGACCATTCATCTTACCATGGGGTCGCTAGTGGAGGCAAAAAAAAAAATATATATATCACATAACGACTAACGTCCTTTGCTCTAATGGTTATTTCCTTGTTGTCAGTTCACATGCATTTTGAAACTGATCTGTGTGCAAATCTTGTAAGTTTCAACATCAGCTTGATGTTTCATTTTCCTCTTCTTTTTTTTCTGTATTTATTTTTTGTTGTGTCTAGCTATGCGTTGTTATGACATGTCTGTATGTAGACACCATATTTTGAACCCTTTTTTTTTGAATAAATAAAGATTTGAAAAATAAAAATAACAAAATCGTCATGCATCGTGGAGCGCGCGCCCCGGAGCGCGAGTTTCATTCCGTCGCACGATTTTCCATTTTTGCGTATTAGTCATACAGTTTCGGCTTAGAAATATAATTTTCGTGAGTCATAGTCAATAACTACCACCACCGTTCTAATAAAATGATTCATAGTATAGTCATGCTCGTCTTTATTAATTTGACGAGTTTTCATTAATTGTCTTAAGTTAGTCTTTCGGAAAAATGAAAAACGAGTCGCGATTAGGCGTCGGAATTTTAGTCGTATCCCAAAACCGGCATTAATCAGTTTCCTTGATGGTCAAGTCATTGTTCATTGGATAAAGAATAAGAATATATTTTTTATCCACTAAACACATCCTTTATCCATTAGTTAGAGAATAAGAATCATGAAAATATGTGAGAATAAGAATATTTGTGTTTCCAAAGAAATTTGATGATGTCATTAGGGTGAGGTCATTAGAATGATGTCATTAAACTCCCTCTTTGAAACCCTAGTTCACCTCCCTCATTTCTCTATAAATACCCTGCAAAATTCACTTCAAAACCAAGTTGAACAAAACACAATTCAACTTCACTCTCATCTTCTCTACTCATTCTCTCTAAAAATCTCACTTAAGCAAAAGAAAGTAAAAAGTAGTAAGATAATTAGTAAGTAAAGAAGTTCATCAAAAGAAGAAAAAACACAAAAAAAAAGAGAGTTTAAGTTAGTAACTAAGAGGATTTAGAAACTCACTTAGAAATTAAGAAAATCACAAAAAAGGTAGAAAAATTTGCAAAAAGGAAGTGCATCATTGAGCTAGCAAGGTAAAGTTGAAGTTCTTGTTATTTTGATTATCTTCTTAATCATCCACTAACTTTCTCCTTGTGTTCCAAACGTTAAATCACCCCACCTAGAATAATCACCTCTAATGGGGTGGCTCTTAGAAAACAATGTGATTATGTGATTTTCCTTAATCAAAACGTTATTCATCACCAAAAATGATTTCATAAAAAAATTCAAGATAAATTGTGTATAAACATCTCCATAAAAAGAAAATGTGATGCTATAATTATAGTCAGTTTTACTTTCCAATTTTATTTTATTTTTTCCTCTTCATTAACTAATGAGTTCGTGGGATTTAATATTTTTCCTATGAAGTGCAAGATGTTTCCAGCAACTGGATTTTGGAAATTCTAAAAAACGAATTTCTTAGAAATAATTAAAAATCATACACCTTTGTTGTGCAAAACTGATTTTGTCCAGTACCACCTAAGCTTGTTCTGTCAATAAAGTTTAAAATAAAATCATTTAGATAAAACTTAAAACATCAAGTTTGAAGAAAACATTAGTAGATTTTTAAAAATGTAAAAATCATGATCATATGAATTTTATACAATTTTACATCATTTTTACAAAACCATTCATGTAAATCACTAAATTCCAGAAAATTGATTTTCCTTTCAGTTAAGGAAATAAATAAATAAGGGTCTTAAAAGTATCCAATTCAAGTAAAAATTTCCAGTCTAGTTCTTCAAAGTGTCTAGAATAGTCATACCAAATTTTACTTCAAAATAAGTTCAATAAGTTGGATCTCAAAGAACAATTTCAATAAAGGTCCTGTTTTGACCAGTTTTGATATTAAATACACCATAATTCAAGTTGTCACTAAAAACTTGTGAAATTTGACACAACATAAAAAACTCACTGATCTATCCATAGATATATCAAATTCTCAATTTGACGCTTTATATAGAAAGTTATGATTTTTGTAAGTCAGTGCAAGAACAAAAGTGTAATCTGGAAAATGAAATAAAGTGATTAACTCAACTTTCAAAAAAAAAATTATTTTCTTCATACGAAAATGTGAATAAAAAATCATGAAATTTTAAGTTTCTCTTAAAATGACTCATTTTATCGTGTAAATAAAAATCAATAAAAATTGTCATAAAAAATCAAAATCAAAGAAGTTAATTAATCTTTAACTTTCACAAATAAACATGAATTCCAAAGCCCATTCAAGGAGGTGAAGATCACGGAGCATCATGGTGAAGATCAAGATTGAAGATTTGTATAGATCATAGATTTTGTACATATTGTTGTAATAATAGTTTCTTTGTAAATAATTGTTGCATCACTCAATTAATAAAAAAAACATGGAGATGTTTATGCATGATGTTCATAAATAATTTCACAATTTTTTTTAATAAAATGAGCAACCAATGTTACAAATATTGCATGTTGGGCCAATATATCATAGTATATGAATCAAATGACCCAATCTCAATTAAGAGGAAAAATTGCAAATCTAACTAAGTTAAATTGTATGATGATCCATCTTACATTTTAAAAATGTGTTCTCCATATTCAAATGGATTAATCATATAATTTGACATAATTAGATTGGTAATTATGATCTCCAAATTGATTTTAGGTCGTTTCACGTGTCTCGCTTTTAAATGGCCAAGTTTCAATTAGCCAAATACAAATCTCCAAATTCAATCTCAAATTGATCATTTCTCTCCAAATGACTTTACAATCTTCAATAAAGGTTATTTCGCAAAAGCCTTCAATTAGGAAGCAAACCTTCTAAGACCTCTCGAAAATCATAAACGTGATCACTATTAAGGTTGTTAGTTCAATCCTCGATTAATCGCTAATTAGAGCGGTTTACTCAAACTTCTTTTAATCACTAATTAGAGTGATTATCCTAAACTTTAATGATCGTTAATTAGGACGATTATTTTTCCCATTTAATCACTAATTAGAGTGATTATCTTAAACCTTAATGATCGTTAATTAGGCCGATTATTTTTCTCATTTAATCACTAATTAGAGTGATTATCTTAAACCTTGAATAATCATCAATTAGGGTGATTACTTCCTAACCTTCATATTTAATCACTAATCAAGGTGATTATCTTTCCTCTTAAGTTTGGTCACTAATTAGGGTGATTATCTTAACCTCCATTTTCAATCACTAATTAAGGTGATTATCTTAATCCTTCATATTTAATCACTAATTAAAGTGATTATTATAACCCCATTTTAATCACTAATTGGAGTGATTACCTCATTTCAAATAGATTTGTTTAATTCTAAAAGTGAGTTATTAATAATCTATTCCCCCTCTTCTTTCCCCAGTGGAATTGGCCATTTAGGGTGAGACATAAGCTCGAAATACGACGGTTTTGATCCATGAGTGGATTCCAATCCCGCAATGATTGATGTGTAGTGCAACTTCAGTGCTCAAACCTACCATGTACAAATTATATATTGGTCCTAAATAAAAATGGTTAATGTGTATATGTGCAAATTATGTGATTTTCTTTCTTTTTAATAGTCATGATTACTTTAAAATGGAAAACAACGCATTTAGTAAGAGCCCGTTCTTTAGAACGGAAGAGGAGACGAGTTCCTGACGTTCGCACCTTTTAACCTAAACCCCGAACCCTATTTAATGGTTTGAAATACCAATTTTTTTAAAAAAGCCTTATCTATATGAAGTCATCATCGTTTTAAATGATTTTTCTTGAAATTAATTTTACGGTTTTTTCACCAAATACCCCCCGACAAATAAATTTATTCACCAAATACCCCCACTTTTTTCAAAATTCACCAAATACCCCCGACCTTTAAAAAAATTCACCAGATACCCCTGACATTTCAAAAAATACCAAAAATGCCCTTTTTGGCTAACGGACGTTAGTGCTCCGTTAATTAATTAACTAATTAACCTAAAAAACCCTAATTAAATCCTAATTAAACCCTAAAACTCTAACTAACCCTAAAACCCTAAGAAACTCTCTCCTAACCAACCCCACCCCACTATCCCCCCCCCCCACACACACCTCCGGCCCCCCCGCCCTCCCCCTACCCCAACCCTAGCCCCCTCCCCCTCCCCCACAACCCCCACGCAGGGGCCCCCTCCCCCGTCCCTTGCCGCCAAAAACGCTCCCCCTCCCCCTCCCCCTTCGTATCCACGCCCCCCTCCCCACTCCCCCTCCCCTTCGAATCCCACGCAAAATCGCTCCCCCATCCCTCTTTTGTTACTTCTTTCATCTTTGATTTCTCTCTCCAAAATTTCATCTTTTTTGTTCATCATAAACTATATTGGATCTTTATTTAAGTTGTTGTTCTTCAAATTCACGACCCCATTTACTCCAATCTCATAAAAATATAATCTTGATTTTGGGAGAAGATGATTGCTCAACTTTGACTCTACTTGAATGGCACGGTGAAGAGTAATAACTCTGATTTAGACGGTATAGTAGATTAATTTCATCAATTCTTCTATTTTTTAACTTTGACATGCAATAAAATGTTGAATTTCAAGTGGGTTTTAATTTTATTTTTCCGGGTTTTTGGGTTTTTGTATGCATGAGATTTAATGGTGCAAAGTGGGTGTTTTTTTTTAATCTAAAGTTTAAATCTTTACATATTACAGATTAATTCTTCGTTTTGGGTTTAATTTTAATGGGGTCAAGAACTTGCATGAACACGTCTTGCGGGATACGAAGGGGAGGGAGGGGAGGGGAGCGTGGGGGGCTGCGGGGAGAGGGGCTGCGGGGGGGGCCGGTGGGGTTGGGGTTGTTGTGGTGGGGGTGGTGGGGGGCTGGGGTAAGGGGGCCGGTGGAGGGGGTTGTGGGTGGTGGGGTTGGGGTTGGGGGTGGGTTATGGAGAGAGTTAAGTTGACTTAGGGCTAATTAGGTTGACTTAGGGTTAATTAGGTTGACTTAGGGCAAACTTGTAAATAAACGCTAACGGATGACTAACGTCCGTCAACAAAAGGGCATTTTGTGAATTTTTTTAAAAGTCGGGGGTATTTGGTGAATTTTGAAAAAAGTGGGGGGTATCCGGTGAATAAATTTATATGTCAGGGGTATTTGGTGAAAAAACCGTTAATTTTAATACGATTTATTAAATAAATTTGTCCCTATTCAGATGTTAATAGGGTGGCGACTTCCAAGTTTTCTAAAACTCAAAGTCCAATGAGAGACGTTCGTGGGAATCAGACCGTTAATTTAGACTGTAAAAAATCGGATACCACAGGCTGGCGACTCCACTGGGGACTATACTTCCACTTGAGGTATAAGAGGTTTAAACCTCAGCAATGCGTTATTTTCCATTCCATAATAAAAAAGTTAATCATGGCTATTCGCAATTTAATTTTTGTATATAGCATGCTTATGTAAAACTTACGTGTGCTTGGTTGTTTATCGATCCATACACGTGCACCTGTTTCAACCATTTTCTTATTAGGTCTGATACCTCTGTCTATTGGCAAGTGTCAGAATTTTAGAATGACAAATTAATGAATTAAGGGCGTAAAACCTGCATCCGCGAGCTATTGCGACCGGCTCTGTTAGGAGCGTCCACCCTCGATGGACACAATGGAAGTGACTCGAGGCCACTTTAACATAATCTCTCCTTAAATGAATAACCTTTTAGTTGAATAATGTGGAAAAAACTTTCAAAAAATTCCTCAGTCCGTTTTCAGTCGGTCGATATTTCAGTAATCATTAAGTGTAGCTGAATTGCTGCCGAAATGATTATTGAAATATTAAGAGTATTCTTGTTTATATATCACCAGTGTCGTAAAACAAATGTGTGTGCTCACCCATTTTCAAAAAAAAGAATCACATTTACTTCATTATTCTTTTTTAAAAAAAACAAAATTGATTTTTTAAAAAGAAAGCAAAAAAAAAAAAGTCCTGTTTTGAAAATATGATCCAAATAAAACAAAAATATGAAAAGTTGAAAAATGAAAAGAGTCATAATCACGAGTTCAAAACATGTCATGTTTAGGAATTAGAATGTAATTAAAACGTGGTTTAAAAACACGAGAAGTTTAGTTTAAAAAAAACATAAAAAATTTTGTCAAAAGGGATAATTGTTCTAAAAAAAGAAAAAGATAAAGAAAAAATTGTGTCAAAAGGGATAATTGTTTTCGGAAAAAAAAAAGAGGATTCATCCATTTCTTGCTAAAAAAAACATATAAAGAAAAATTCATCAGTCATTGACTAACATTGTTAGTGTGATCGTACATTTCAGGTACTTTAAATTAGTCTAATCCTAAGAGGTGGAACAGACGTATTCAAATAGGAGATTATATGGCCTGGCGCCTAGCAAACTGAACTCGGAAAAAGGTTGAGAAGAACCCGAGTACTTCAGATTAGTCTAATCCTAAGAGGTGGAACAGACGTATTCAAACAGGAGAATATATGGCATGACGCCTGGCAAACTGAAATCTGAAAAGTTTGAGAAGTACCTGAATCATTTAATTGCTTTTATATATTGTACTTTGTAGGTAGAGCTACGTGCGGCTTGATTCCCTAAAAAAACAAAAAATCTAATGTTGTATGCATCTATCTTAGTTTCTCTACTATGTAATGTACTAAAAGGGGTACGTAGGAAACTCATTTTCCGAGTGCAGTTGCAAAAACAAAGAAAAAAGGAAAAAATTATGTTAAATTTCATTTCATATATCAGAACTACGTTGGGCCTGATTCTCCATTCAAAAAAAAAAATCAATCATCACCGGAAAAAAAACTTCATTAAATCCAAATACACTTATGGAGATACGTAAGCAACCTTCGGGTGCGGTCCCTTTTGCATTTAATATTTTCTTTTGTGGTTTCAGCACTTAGAAGAAATCAATAGATGCAAATCACTACAAAGAAGAACGATATATGGGGCATTATAATTTGCCAAAATGAGGACACATGCCTCGTTATACCTCTTTTCTCTTATTTCTATAATAGCAGGAAATGGAAGGATATTATCAAATTGATTTTGAAAAATGTTTGTGGATTATCCCAAAACAATTGAGTCCAAGAGTGGCAGTTTAAAATGTAAATAAAAGGTCCAAGTCTTAAAAAAGAGAATAATAAGTCAAAGAAACCTAATGAAAAATCCAAAACAAATGATAAAGTCAAGGTTTCACACCTTTTGATAAATGATAACTGAAATGAGAGTTAAAAGAAAAAAAAATTCAAAGATATCATTTCTTCATTCCCTGCAAAAACAAAAAAAAGGGAGAAGAAAAAAAGAAAAGAAACAAAGTCTGGACAAACTTCCGTGTTAACTTTTTATCTCATTTCACAGGAACTCTGCCTGGGCCCGCTCCGGATCTAGGCTGATTCACCAAAGTTCTGACCATAGTGAAAGTTCTCTGTTAGTAATATTGTCATCCTTGTCTACACCAGTTGTATTATCTGCTACACGTCTCAACAACATGTCTGAAATTCCGAACAACGAGCACCAACAGAACTCTACCCCTCCACCTGATCCAATGACTGAGCTCCGAGGACTTGTCCAGGCCATGCTTGACCGACATGCTAATATTGAGCAAACTGTGTTAGGCCTAACGCGCCAAAGCGCCCAGATGCCTCCTCCTCCTCCTCCTCCGGAGTCGGAAGTAGCTTCGCCTTTTCATCTTGAACCTCTGAACAATGAGAGAGAAATTCCCACTAAACTCGAGGAAGAAGTAGTCAAGCTTAAAGAAGTCTTAAAAGGCATAACTAAGGCTGAACCATGGATGGATATTCATGTATTAACTCTTTTCCCGAAGGCACGATTACCCCATGGTTTCAAAATGCCTAATCTGACAAGGTTTGATGGGACCGGTAGCCCCACCAATTTCCTGAAAATGTATGTAGGGGCAATGAGTCTCTGGGGAGTGGAAGAATCCTTGATGGCCCAACTATTTCAACAATATTTAGATGGTGCCGCAAAGCACATTGGTTCCTCAACCTTGAAAATACAAAGAAATCCACTTGGTGCCGACATAGTCGAGAGAGTTCTCAAACCAATACAAGTATAATGAAGAAATTGATGTTACTAGAAGGGATCTGGAGACCACTTCTCAAAACCTTAATGAGACATTTTCTTCATTTATCACTCGATGGAGAAACAAAGCTTCCAAAATGATGAGTAGGCCAAATGAAGAGGAACAACTGCAAATGGTTGTGAAAAACCTTCTTCCTGTCTATCAGAAGCATATGGCATACCAGTATTTCCCGACTTTCAAAGCTTTGATTGCTACGGGAACTTTAGTTGAGGATGCTGTGAAAAGGGGAGACATCAAGAAAGATGAACCTATTGGCGGCACTACTTATAATGCAAAATTCGGAAATAACAAAAGAGCCCCAAACAATGATTCAGCAGCTCCTAAGACAACTAATGCGATCCATGCCATTGGCGCATCGTCTGCGTTCCAGTTGCGACCACAAAGGAACTTTACTCCTTTGAACATGACCTATTCCCAAGCTCTCTCCAAGTTAAAAAAGGCCAATCTCATTCAACCCTTGAATCCACACCCACCTCCTAAAAATCCTTACCCTGGTTATGACCCAAATCAAAACTGTGAATACCATCAAAGCTCGGGGCATAATACTGAAAACTGCACGGCTCTAAAGCATCAAATTCAAAACCTTGTGCATGATGGAAAACTTTCTCTGGGATCCATCTCCAATAAACCAAATGACTCTCAGCCTAATATCACAAAAAAAAACCTTCCTAATTATAAACCCTCATTCGCCATTAATGCCATCTCTGTCGCTTCGGACGGATGCGATCCAATTCAGTTAATCCGCAAGACAGTTCCTTAAATGTATGAAATGTCGATAGCCGTAGGTTACAAGTGCCTGATCTATGACTATTCCACTCAAGAAAAAGTCAAAATGATGACTTGTAAAGACCCCAGTTTCACTCTCAACAAGGATCCATTCTCTGACATGTGTGGAACTTTGGATTATGACGGCGCCTTCTTCATTTTGGATTCTGATGCTGATGAAGATGCCTCTTCGGTCTTAACAATTGTGGAGAAAAACACTAGAGGACATTCCACCACTCCAAATACATACCAGCACCCCATCTGCCTCGATGATCTTAGTGATGAGGAGTATGTGGATATCTCTCATTTGACTAGAGCAGGCCGCCATTTTAAACCATCCCATTTGGAGGATGAAAATCCTTTGGAGGTATTGAGAAGGAAGGAAAAGGGCAAAGAGCCAATGACAGAGGAAAGTAACAAGGAAGATGATGCTATCAAGCACATGAAAGAAGTAAATGCTAATGTTTCCATCTGGAAATTGTTAATGCATTCCCAGCCTCATAGGGCAGCTGTTCTAAAGCATCTTAATGAAGCCTCTGTAAGCTCTTCTATAACACCTGACCAGGTGGTGGGGCTCATTCATGGGGTAGATCGAACTCTCATATTCACAGACAATGATCTCCCTCACAATATCAACCACAACAATTCATCACACATCACTATACGCTGTAATGGATGGGAGATACCTAGGGTGTTGATCGACAATGGCTCCGCAATCAATGTTTGCCCTTTGCGTGTGCTAACAAGACTTGGGTATTCAAAAGAAGATCTGGTACCATCCAACCAGGTGGTCAGAGCATATGATAATGGTAAGAGAGAAGTATAGGGTTTGATCAGCCTCCTCATTGAATGTGGTCCTGTGGCAAGGAATGTGGAATTCATGGTCATTGACATACAAGCCCGTTTTAACTTCTTATTAGGAAGACCATGGCTGCATTAAAATAGGGCAGTAGCCTCTACTCTACATCAGAAGGTAAAGCTTCTCACTGATTAGGGTGCTGTGACTATTTCTGGTGACCCAAAAATTATGACCATCTCCAACGCCGGAAAATCAGTATTGTATCTGAACGAAGTGGAGGGCACTAGGTTGGATGGTTATACTATCCACTATATTCTAGCAGCACCTGAAAATTCATGGATGAATGAGGTTCCAGCAGCCACACCAGATGAAAGTGATGAAGAAACAGAACCAGAATATAGTGAGGATGACGAGGAAGAGGTAGGAGCTCCAAGCATCGACACACATAATACGTCATCTGGAGCACCGGAAGAATCCTGTGTCGGCAATCCTCGAGATGATGATAATGACTCAAAGAAAAGATTTAGGACAGATGATTTTGATCTGGACTTTAATGTAGTGGGTCCTATCCGAGAAGTCCACACCGAATCCCTGATTCTCTTTCCAGGATATCAACATGAAGATCACTATCTTGAATTACTGATCCTTTTGTCCACTTAGTGGGTTTTGTGAATGCCTTGCATCCATGGGGCATACCAGAGGAAGATTACCCCATGCTGTTTGACAAGAGTTTAGAAGGACCAGCTCTGGACTGGTATTATTCTTCAGATTGTGTAGATAGGGCTAGTTGGGAAAATGCTAGCCAAGCCTTTGTTAATTGGGCTTTCGAGCAAAAACAAACTGATGTCAAGAAGCTGAAGTTAGTCACTTTGCGTTAGAGTACCTTAGAAACCTTCTCGCACTTTTGTTCGAGATGCACTCATATACGCACACAACTTCGTTTCCCTATTACTGATAGGGAATTCATGCTCATATTGTTGCGGAACCTGAACGATTTCTATTATCATCACATGGTTACTATCAAATACACCTCCCTCAGCCACATGGAACAGCATGGTTTTGACATCGATGCTCTGAAATTGCAAGAAAAACGACCTCGGGATGATTTTGAAATTCCCAATACAAATCCAAGGGTTTATGCTAAGATGGATGAACCATTGAGTATGGTGTATGATCGTCTTCGGAGGCAAGGTATACTTCAAGTTCCAGTGCATGTGCACTGTTTACCCCTTCCTGGAACAGATATGAGCAAACTCTGCACTTATTGTTGTCAATTTGGGCGTGAAACTGATCGATGCCATGACCTTTACTACAAAGTGCAAAGCCTGATTGATCGAGGCATCATTAATCCAACCCACAAAGAAGTACCTGCAAGAAAGGTGTCGTCATATCCGCGACCGCAATCCCAAGTTGATATCTTTCGCAAATTGGTTGAACAAGGTAAGATTCATCCACTTCCCAGACGCCCAGGGGCAAGTCCAGTAGGGTCAGATCTTCACAAGTACTGCCAATATCATCAGTTGCATGGTCACGGCACAAACCAATGTCATGCTCTCAGCTATCGCATCAAGCAAATCACCAACATAGCTCTTGTCTACCGCAAAGCTACTTGATCAGCTCCCAGAAAGAGAAAAGTCTTCGGTAAAAGTCCTGTAGGGAGTTAGCCCATCAAAATAAAAAAAAATAAAAAAAATCTTTCAGCTCGTTAGTATCAGAGAACTACGTGCAGCTTGAATCCCCATTATCACTTACACTTGCATTGCGAGATCACTCCACCTATGTAACACCTGGGGTACGTAGGTAGCGCAATATGACTGCAACTGCTTTATTAAATAAAAAACTTTAGTTTTTTCTGAAATAACGAACTACGCTGAGTCTGATTCCCCATAAAATGCACTTGGAGCAATGGGGATATGTAAGCAACCTTCGGGTTTGACTCAAAAATATTAACCATTGTATTTCAGGCCATGTGATTAGAATTCAAGATGCCAGTCATCACATGAGCAATTTCAGAATGCTGAATTGACGCATCAACGGAATACATGCCCTAATCTCTATACTTTCTGTCTTTGTTCAAATATTAAGCAGGGAATGGAAGAATGAAAAAAATCTATTTTCAACCCTAATGACAGTAAAGTCATTTAAAAAGGTCAAAATAAAGTCAAAAAACAAAATAATAATAAATAATAATAAAAAAGCAAATTTGCGAAGGTGGACCATTCCAGTCAAAATATGGCACAGTTGTTTTTGAAAATTTTCTTTACTCTGCAATATGTAGCCTTCTTTTCTTTTCTTTTAATTCTTTTTCTCTGCCTTTAGGTCCAAAAAGAAGAAATTTGTCCCTTCTCTAAGGATGACCAATTACCGTCAGAAAACAAACGCCTCAGCCCTACCCACAAATACGGTCAAAAAGCCTGTAGGAATTGTCATGCAACCTCTGTCCAAAGGATTTCAAATTATGATGAAGATGGGTTATACTCAAGGAGCCGGATTAAGGCGTGATGGTAGGGGAATGAAGCAACCAATCCCCGTAGTAGACAAGCGAAACCGACATGGATTAGGATATGATATGGGCGGCACTTCTCAAAACACCAAAAAACCTTCTTCTACCCTCAATGGTCAGTTCATCCTGCAAGGAGATACTGAGCCATACTACGAATTTCCATAACCTTGGCTTAGTAGGAAAGAACAGAAGATTTTACTGGGATTAGAGATATTCTTCAATGAAGCTAGGAATTTGAACTTAATCAAAAGTTAGTTTGTCCGAGAACAAAACATGAAAAAAGAAAATAACTGGGTGGATAATCTGGAACATGGAGTCCTTAAGAAGCTTTTCGCTTCTGAGTCCTCTAGGGAAGGCGATTTTGACCCGGTGTCTTTGATGATACCTTTTGGCGAAAGCATTGAACATAAGTGGAGTATTGAGTGTCAGGCAAAAGACGAGCCTATAGAATTTAAAATGTTTTTAGGAAACCATCCTCCACATCCCTCTCGTAAAAATACCTTTTCACCTCCTTCAGATGGATATCATACCGATAGCTCATCTTCCAGCCAATCTACCTTACATACCCAATCAGAAGAATCTGATAGTGAGGAAATTGAATGTGAACCTTTATCTAAATACATTTGCATGCAAGATGTTATTTCTGACAGTGAATTTAATAATGATGAATCACTTGATACAACTGAAACATACATGAAACCCATGGAAGAATCCATTGTAATTAATATTGGTATAGAAAATGCTGTAAAAGAAGTCAAAATAGGATCATCCCTCTCCCCAACTGAACAATCTATGTTTATTGCACTATTAAAAGAGTATGTAGATGTGTTCGCATGGTCTTATGCTGATATGCCTGGTGTTAATAGAGAAATTACGGAACATCGCATTCCGTTACATCCTGAAAGCAAGCCTAAGCAGCAAAAGCTCCGCCGAATGAAGCCAGAGGTTAGTCTGAAAGTGAAAGAAGAAATCCAGAAACAGCTTGATGTCAAATTCATCCAAGCTATAAAACATCCAAGTTGGCTCGCCAATATAGTGGTTGTACCTAAAAAGGATGGGAGAGTTCGGGTATGCATCGATTTTTGAGATTTGAATGCTGCATCACCAAAAGATTGATTTCCTCTACCCTGCATTGATGTTCTTGTTGATAGTACGGCTGGTCATGCAATGTTTTCCTTCATGGATGGATTCTCAGGGTATAATCAAATACTCATGGCACAAGAAGACATGACAAAGACATCTTTCATCACTCCATGGAGCACTTTTTGCTACCGAGTTATGCCTTTTGGTCTTAAGAATGCTAGAGCAACATATCAAAGGGCTGCAACCACTATCCTTCATGACCTCATCCACGACATTGTGGAGGTTTATGTAGATGACATGATTGTGAAAAGTGAAGATCGTGAGGGGCATATTCCTGCGTTAAGGTCCTTCTTTGAAAGAATCAGGAAATACAATTTAAGGCTGAACCCTCAAAAATGTGTGTTTGGTGTCACTTCGGGGAAGTTGTTGGAATTCATTGTCAGTCAAGACGGCATCAAAGTGGACTCTGAAAAGGTAAAAACTATCCAAGGGCTACCTCCTCCAAAAACAGAAAAAGAAGTAAGAGGGTTTCTCGACAGAATTCAATATATCAGTAGGTTCATCTCACAACTCACTATGAGATGTGAACCTATATTTAAGCTGCTCAGAAAAGGAGCATCCCATGAGTGGAATGAAGAATGTCAGGAAGCTTTTGATTCTATAAAAGAATACCTTTCAAATTCACCTGTTCTAATGCCACCTAGACCAGGAGAACCTCTGATTTTGTACCTCACTATCACAGAAACGGCTATGGGAGCTCTCTTAGCCCAATATCAAGAGGGGACAAAGAAAGAGGTCGCCATATATTATCTCAGCAAGAAATTCCTTGAGTATGAGATAAGATATACCCCACTAGAAAAAGCATGTATCTCTTTGGTCTATGCCACGAAGAAGTTGAGGCATCACCTTCAAGCCCATACTACCTATCTGATCTCAAGACTTGATCCAATCAAGTATCTGTTTATAAAACCCATTCTTAGTGAAAGATTGGAAAGATGGCATGCTATGCTTTCTGAGTTTGATATTCAATGTGTCAGCCATAAATCTATTAAAGGACGAGCCATATCTAAGCCCTAGCAGAAGGACCAATGTCAGGAGATGAGTATGATGATGCATTCCCTGATGAGTACTTATGCTTTATTGACAATCCACAATGGTGCATGTACTTTGATGGAGCTTCTAATAGGAGAGGTAATGGAGCAGGTGTTTTGTTAGTAGATCCTGATGGAGTCCATATTCCATTTACTGTCAAGCTGGATTTCCCAACAACAAACAATACAGCCGAGTATGAAGCATGTATATATGGAGTAAAGGCCGCCTTGGTAGCAGGGGCGAGACATCTCACTGTGTATGGAGATTCTAATCTCATCATATCTCAAACAATAGGAATTTGGAGGGTTAGAAATGAGAGACTTCAGCTCTACACTGAGTACCTTCAAGAGTTGATCCCTTATTTTGATGACATCAGCTTCAAACATCTTCCTCGAGAACAAAATAGTTTCACTGATGCTTTAGCCAATCTCGCTGTTAATTTAACATGGAAAAATGGTACAAAGATCCAGTCAGTTTTAATTGAAGAAAGAAAGGGGCCTACCGTGATCGGTAGCACAAATTGTCTCCACTCGGCTCAACAAGATGATGATGATGTACGGTACAAGGATATCAAAAAATTTCTCGGAGACAACGCAATATCCGAGAGGGAAGTGGCAAGAAAGACCACATAGCCATCGGAAGGCTAAGCTGCTCATTTTCTTATACTAAAAAGGCGGGCGTATCACAAAGGGTTTGATGGTACTCTGCAACTCTGCGTAAATGACAGCGAAAAGCAAGTCATCATGGAAGAAGTTCATGGAGGGGAATGTGGACCCCATATGAATGGAAGAATGATGGCTCGTAAAATTTTACAAGCAGGTTTCTATTGGAGCACTCTAGAAGGTGATGGCATCAGCTTTGTCCGCGCCGCAAGCAAGGTGTCAAATATTTGCTAACCTCAATCATATGCCACCCGTGTCATTAATATGACTTCTCCTTGGCCGTTTTCAAGTTGGGGCATAGACATAATCGGACAAATTCATCCAAAAGATTCAAATGGACATCGGTATATTCTTGTAGCAATTGATTACTTTTCGAAGTGGGTTGAAGCCGCATCATTTTCGAAGCTAGGGGCAAAGCAAGTCTCGAAATTTGTGATTAACAACATCATCTGTCGGTATGGCATACCTTTTGAAATCATCTCTGATAATGGATCACAATTTGAGGGTCATTTGAAGACTACTCTTGTCAAATATGCAATCAAGCATCATCAGTCCTCACCTTATCGTCCCCAAACAAATGGAGCGGTAGAAGCAGCCAATAAGATAATCAAAACTATTGTCGCGAAGATGACTGAAAAGACAAGGGAATGGCATGACAAACTACCATATACCCTTTGGGGATATAGGATATCAATTAGGACTCCAACAGGGACAACCCCGTATTCTTTGGTTTACGGGATGGAGCCAATTCTACCAGTTGAGGTGGAGATACAATCTCTCAGGGTCATAGCAGAAAGTGAAATCTTGGAAGACCGGTGGCACAAAACTCGCTATGATGAACTTGCATTCGCGAGATGAGCGCCGACTACAAGCATTGCATAACATTCAACTCTATCAACGGAGAATTGCTCGTGCATTTAACAAAAGGGTTCGAGATAAAGACATCCAAGAAGGCGATCTAGTTTTAAAAAGAAAATAGAGCTTCGTTGCATGATCCTCAAGGAAAATTCAAGCCTAAGCGGTCCGGACCATTCCCGGTCAAGCATGTCACCACGGCTGGAGCGCTGAAGCTAATGGATTTTGATGGAAATGAGTTCACCCATTTCACTAATCTTGATCAGTTGAAGAAATATTACGCTTAGGCATCAAAGTAATTGTAATTGTCATGATCAAGTAACCAAGCAGTTTGTGGGTTTTGTATCCTATCTGGTTGTTCTTAATAAGCATGCCATGAGTTTCTAGATGTTCATATGATATATGCAAAAAAAAAAGGAAAAAAAGAGAAAAAAAAAACGAACGAAAAAAAAAAACGAAAAAAAGAAAAAGAGAAAAAATGGAAAAGAGGAAAAAAGGAAAAAGGAGAAATGAAAAAACATGTCTTTGACTGTTTAGGTCTATATGTTATGCTTTTATGTGTCATATGATTAGTTAATTATGATTTGCATGTCATGTTTAATGTTAAAGTGTGCACATGTTTAGAATTGTGTTTACATTGAATTTCTCACAAGCAGATAATTCTCACAAACAGATCTTTTATTCATCACAATTGGGGTACTTCATTTCATACATAAAAAGACATAAAGCCTTCATTTCCTACAAACTTAAAAAAAATAACATAGAGAATAAACATGATATTTCTCTCAAACCCTTCTCCTCTTCATGGTAGGCCCGTCTGAATCTTTGTCTTGACCAATATCCGCTAGAAGCCATTGAAGGTAATCTTCATCAATCAGTGGAAAGGAAGGTTCCGGTAGCGCTGATATAGTTTTAGCCCCTTGCCATATATAAGGCATTCTCTGAATAGCACTCATATCAGTCTCATAAGTGGTACAAGATGGAAGAACCTGGAGGGCAGGAATGTGCTATTGCTTCCAACTAATTTGCCTTAGACATCTCCATGGAAGGTAGAAAGTGACTTGGCAAAGCCCGGGTAATTGTACACCTCTGCGACCAGAATTGCAATATACAATTGCACTAATACCAAGGTGGCTTGTGACCCACTTTATGTCTTGATCTAAGAAAAAATCCTCCCACCCACCATTTTTGCTAAGTTGTAGAAGAAAGGAAGAAGACCTCTCTCCCGGACATGACTAGTTATATAAGTTAGACTCTTGTGGGGTTTCATGAGAGAAATTTTTTCTAATAGCCATAAATGAAGGGCTAATGGACATCCCTTCACAAAGTTTTGAGGGTTTCTTTTGAGTTCATCTAAGCCAAGGAACATTTCTCCCAAAATAAGTGGTCTAAGACGACCCCCGCTAATAATTTGAGGAATAAGTGAAAGACACCGAACATGGCATGCATTTAAAGACCATTTAGTGAGGGTACTTCCCAAAATCATAAGAATGCAAGCATTTTCTCTAGCAATCCTATAGTTGGCATTGTTAGAAAATGGCCAAGTGCCAAATTGGAAAGTCAATAATAAGTTGACAAGAAATACCTCACCATATTGTAGGTAGTTTCCATGAAGATTTTCGGGAAGATGTAAAATCGTTGATAAATCTCCGGAGATTCTGGTAGGTTATCTAGGTGTGATAACTGGACCATTGGATGGTAAGCCTAGCAAACCTTCGACCTCTTCAACAAGAGGCACAATCTCCCAGTCTCCAAAGCGGAAGACATGGCGAGTTTCATCCCAAAATTTGGAAGCAGCATGAATCATGTCGTAACAAATAGAAAGTGAAAGCAAAGGCATAAGCACCTTAGTGAAGCGGGAAGAGGAAAAGGATTGCCTTGTTTGCTCCAAGTTTCTTGTGATCCCCGAGAGTTGTTTTTTCTCCCGACTCTGCATTTCATTAGCTTCTTCATAAGTAAGAACCATTTTTGTGAAAGGAAAATTTAGAGAAAAGATTGAAGTAGTGGAAGTGGTGCATTTGGAAATGAAGAATCATGCCCCTTTTATAGATGGAAAAGATGATCATCCATGATTTATGCCATGGATAATGAATTTGAGTATTGTCCATAGGATAATAAGGAGCATCCTTCACCATGGCTAATGACCAAGCATTTGTGGTAGGGCAATTTTTGCTAAAGCCGAACATAAAAAAAATGTGTCAAGGACGGATCAAGAACGTTGATACAATCCCTTTTCCTAATGATCATCCAAAATAATGACCATGATCAATCTATTTTATATAGTGATCATTATTTTCCAATAAAGCGAATAAGCATTATGCATGAAAAAAATTTCTGAAAGATTTCGGAAGAACAGATAAATTTTTTTGCCACATGATGATTTGGTCCACCATAGTTTATCTAGAGGGTAATAACCTTTGCTCAACCCTTTCAGATGACATAACTTAACAATGCATCACTTTAAGGTGACATGACCTGACAATGTCCTAATTTAAGGTGACATGATAACACATGGAGTCATAAAAAGTAAATAATAGTGACTTGACAGCTTGTTTGTCATCAAGGCCATAAAAACTGTAAAAACTAGAGTCGACCTGTTAATTGTCGGAATTTCTCACATTAACAAAAGAAAAATTCATGAGACTAAAAAAAAAGAAAAGACGACAATAAAGTTGCATTTTCAAAGTTTAGAAAATTAATTGGAATTTTCTATTTTAAGACGACAATAAAGTCGCATTTTTAAAATTTAGAAAATCAATTGGGATTTTCTATCTAAAACGACAATAAAGTCGCGTTTTCAATATTTAGAAAATTAATTGGGATTTTCTATTTAAGACGACGTTAAAGTCGCATTTTCAAAATCTAAGAAAATTAATTGGGATTTTCTATCTAAGACGACGATAAAATTGCATTTTCAATTTTAGAAAATTAATTGCGTTTTTCTATTTAAGACGACGTCAAAGTCGCATCTCCAATTTTAGAAAATTAACTGGGATTTTCTACTTAAAGTGGCAACAGAAGTCGCAAGTCATATTTTCAAGATAGCACTGATGATAACTATTTTCTATGAAGAATATGTTATCTCAAAAGAAATTTTCTGTCAAAATATTGTGTCGTTTCAAACATTAGCCATCATTTTCTCTGAAATTCGACCAATGTGGGGCATTCTGTAGACACCAAATTTTGAACCCCTTTTTTTTGGATAAATAAAGGTTTTGAAAAACAAAATAAAAAATCGTCATGCATCGTGGAGCGCGCGCCCCGGAGCGCGAGTTTTATTATGTCGCACGATTTTCCATTTTTGCGTATTAGTCATACAATTTCGGCTTAGAAATATAATTTTCGTGAGTCATAGTCAATAACAACCACCACCGTTTTAATAAAATGATTCATAGTATAGTCATGCTCGTCTTCATTAATTTGACGAGTTTTCATTAATTGTCTTAAGTTAGTCTTTCGGAAAAATGAAAAACGAGTCGCGATTAGGCGTCGGAATTTTAGTCGTATCCCAAAACCAGCATTAATCAGTTTCCTTGATGGTCATGTCATTGTTCATTGGATAAAGAATAAGAATATATTCTTTATCCACTAAACACATCATTTATCCATTAGTTAGAGAATAAGAATCATGAAAAGATGTGAGAATAAGAATATTTGTGTTTCCAAAGAGATTTGATGATGTCATTAGGGTGAGATCATTAGAATGATGTCATTAAAGTGATTAAGGATGAAGAAAATCTGATTTTTTGGATGAAAAAACTGATTTTCTCCCTCTTTGAAACCCTAGTTCACCTCCCTCATTTCTCTAGAAATACCCTTCAATTTTCACTTCAAAACCAAGTTGAAAAAATCTCTAGAAATACCCTTCAATTTCTCATCTTCTCTACTCCTTCTCTCTAAAAATCTCACTTAAGCAAAAGAAAGTAAAAGTCAGTAAGATAATTAGTAAGTAAAGAAGTTCATCAAAAGAAGAAAAAACACAAAAAAAAGAGTTTAAGTTAGTAACTAAGAGGATTTAGAAACTCACTTAGAAATTAAGAAAATCACAAAAAAGGTAGAAAAATTTGCAAAAAGGAAGTGCATCATTGAGCTAACAAGGTAAAGTTGAAGTTCTTGTTATTTTAATTATCTTTTTAATCATCTACTAACTTTCTTCTTGTTTTCTTCTTATCATTTTTTAATCTTTGGAGTGATTTGGGTATGTGGAAGTCCTAATAGGTTCCCAACCTTAAATCACCCCACCTAGAATAATCACCTCTAATGGGGTGCCTCTTAGGAAACAATGTGATTGTGATTTTCCTTAATCAAGTTGTTATTCATCACCAAAAATGATTTCATAAAAAAATTCAAGATAAATTGTGTATAAACATCTCCATAAAAAGAAAATGTGATGCTATAATTATAGTCAGTTTTATTTTCCTATTTTATTTCATTTTTTCGTCTTCATCAACTAATTAGTTCGTGGGATTTAATATTTTTCCTATGAAGTACAAGATGTTTCCAGCAACTGGGTTTTGAAAATTCTAATAAACTAGTTTCTTGGAAATAATTAAAAATTATACAACTTTATTGTGTAAAACTGATTTTGTCCAGTACCACCTAAGCTTGTTCTGTCAATAAAGTTTAAAATAAAATCATTTAGATAAAACTAAAACCATCAAGTTTGAAGAAAACATCAGTATCTTTTCAAAAATGTAAAAATCATATTCATATGAATTTTATACAATTTTACATCATTTTTACAAAACCATTCATGTAAATCACTAAATTCCAGAAAATTGATTTTCCTTTCAGTTAAGGAAATAAATAAAAAAATATCTTAAAAGTGTCCAATTCAAGTTAAAATTTCCAGTATAGTTCTTCAAAGTGTCTATAATGGTCATACCAAAATTTACTTCAAAATAAGCTCAATAAGTTGGATCTCAAAGTACAAATTCAATAAAGGTCCTGTTTTGACCAATTTTGACCAGTTTTAATATAAAATTCACCATAATTCAAGTTTTCACTAAAAACTTGTGAAATTTAACACAACATAAAAAACTCACTGATCTATCCATATATATATCAAATTCTCAATTTGACGCTTTATATAGAAAGTTATGATTTTTGTAAGTCAGTGCAAGAACAAAAGTGTAATCTGGAAAATGAAATAAAGTGATTAACTCAACTTTCAAAAAAAAATTGTTTTCTTCATATGAAAATGTGAATACAAAATCATAAAATTTTAAGTTTCTCTTAAAATGAATCATTTTATCATGTAAATAAAAATTATCACAAAAAATCAAAATCAAAGAAGTTAATTAATCTTTAACTTTCACAAATTCACAAATAAATATGAATTCCAAAGCCCATTCAAGGAGGTGAAGATCAAGATTGAAGATTTGTATAGATCATAGATTTTGTACATATTGTTGTAATAATAGTTTCTTTGTAATTAATTGTTGCATCACTCAATTAATAAAAAAAAACATGGAGATGTTTATGCATGATGTTCATAAATAATTTCACAATTTTTTTTAATAAAATGAGGAACCAATGTTACAAATATTACATGTTCGGCCAATATATCATAGTATATGAATCAAATGACCCAATCTCAATTAAGAGGAAAAATTGCAAATCTAACTAAGTTAAATTGTATGATGATCCATCTTACATTTTAAAAATGTGTTCTCCATATTCAAATGGATTAATCATATAATTTGACATAATTAGATTGGTAATTATGATCTCCAAATTGATTTTAGGCCGTTTCACGTGTCTCGCTTTAAATGGCCAAATTCCAATTAGCCAAATACAAATCTCCAAATTCAATCTCAAATTGATCATTTCTCTCCAAATGACTTTATAATCTTCAATAAAGATTATTTCGCAAAAGCCTTCAATTAGGAAGCAAACCTTCTAAGACCTCTCGAAAATCATAAACGTGATCACTATTAAGGTGGTTAGTTCAATCCTCGATTAATCGCTAATTAGAGCGGTTAACTCAAACTTCTTTTAATCACTAATTAGAGTGTTTATCCTAAACCTTAATGATCATTAATTAGGACGATTATTTTTCCCATTTAATCACTAATTAGAGTGATTATCTTAAACCTTAATGATCGTTAATTAGGACGATTATTTTTCTCATTTAATCACTAATTAGAGTGATTATCTTAAACCTTGAATAATCATCAATTAGGGTGATTACTTCCTAACCTTCATATTTAATCACTAATCAAGGTGATTATCTTTCCTCTTAAGTTTGGTCACTAATTAGGGTGATTATCTTAACCTCCATTTTCAATCACTAATTAAGGTGATTATCTTAATCCTTCATATTTAATCACTAATTAAAGTGATTATTATAACCTTATTTTAATCACTAATTGGAGTGATTACCTCATTTCAAATAGATTTGTTTAATTCTAAAAGTGAGTTATTCATAATCTATTCCCCCCTCTTCTTTCCCCAGTGGAATTGGCCATTTAGGGTGAGACATAAGCTCGAACTACGAAGGTTTTGATCCATGAGTGGATTTCAATCCCGTAATGATTGGTACGTAGTGCAACTTCAGTGCTCAAACCTACCATGTACAAATGATATAATGGTCCTAAATAAAAATGGTTAATGTGTATATGTGCAAATTATGTGATTTTCTTTCTTTTTAATAGCCATGATTACTTTAAAATGGAAAATAACGCATTTAGTAAGAGCCCGTTCTTTAGAACGGAAGAGGAGACGAGTTCCAGACGTTCGCACCTTTTAACCTAAACCCCGAACCGTATCTCATGGTATGAAAGACCAATTTTTTCAAAAAAAGCCTTATCCATATGAAGTCATCATCGTTTTAAATGATTTTTCTTGAAATTGATTTTAAAACGATTTATTAAATAAATTTGTCCCTATTCAGATGTTAATATGGTGGCGACTTCCAAGTTTTCTAAAACTCAAAGTCCAATGACAGACTTTCGTGGGATTCAGACCGTTAATTAAGACAGTAAAAAATCGGATACCACAGACATGTCAACTTCAAATCTTTGCAAGATATATTAATGCTAGCTTTGATTATTTATCCTTTTTGGCCACTTTTAGCAATACCTTGTTCTTTGGTATTTCTTTTTTTTACTCTTCACTTTTCTAGTTTAAATTTTCTTCTTTTGAGTTATTTTTAAGTGAAAAAGCATTCATTGATTTAAAGTCATACGACATCTACAATAGAGATAAAATATTAACAAATACATATCAAATTGAAATAAACATAATTCTAATATGGCAAAACCACTATCATTGAGTAGATCTATCACTAAAGAAAACCCTTGTCTTTCCCATCGCTGTCTGATGCAGCCTTCTGCGAGGGGGTCTATCGATCTAATGTAGCTTAGAAGTAGAACCGGATTTAATTCAAGTGATTGTAAATGAGGAACTGACATCTGTTGCAGCCTTGCACAACTTCGTTCCGATCAATGAAACAACCTTCAACTTAAGATTCTGAATCTTCGATCTATACCCAAACACACAAAACCACCTAACAAACAAAGCCACCATGATAAACATGGGAGACTGGATCCCAATAAAGGGGGATAAAATAACCTCATACAGGGGACAAAAGTTACCACAAAGGATGGAGAGAAGCTCTCATTGTAATACTCCGTATTTTTGGGAGTTATTCTTTTATAAATAAGAAAATATAAAGGATAAAGTTGAAAGTATTTTAATATTATTTATTGAAAA
Organism: Beta corolliflora; assembly: GCA_947648045.1. Classification (NCBI taxonomy): domain Eukaryota; kingdom Viridiplantae; phylum Streptophyta; class Magnoliopsida; order Caryophyllales; family Amaranthaceae; genus Beta; species Beta corolliflora. Next base: position 50,652 of record CANSZD010001312.1, read on the forward strand.
ATATAGTTTGGGTAAGCCTACAGTTATAATTTAACTATATAACCTACTTTTTGTACCTAATTATATTATAATTCGGTTTTGTTTTATTTTCCAAATAAATATAATAAGAAATAGGAATTTGATTTGGAAATAAATCCTATTAAACCTAGGAATCTATTGCTATAAATAAGAAAAAGAAAAGGAAAAATAAAATAAAAACCCAATTCCTTTTACTCAAGTCAGCCGTGTGTTTGCTTTTCCCAAGAGAAACTTTTCTCTCTCCTCCTACTTTCTTCTCTACTGCGTTTTTCCTTCCTACCCTCCTCTACTTTTCTCTTTCTTCTTCCCTGGCATCTGGGAACCTACACTCGCCGACGTTTGAAGGTGACAAAAGTCGGCCGGAGTTGCTAGCTTCTGCCGGAGGTCGCGCACGAGGTTCGAGGGTGCAGGTTCGTGTCGCGCGGGTTCGAGGGTGTTGCGCTGGGTTACGGTTCGAGTCACGCAAGTCAGCCGTGATTCTTCTAGCAGAAGCTCGTCGTCCAGGAGTTGTTCGAGGCTCGCCTGAGACGTGTGGTGGTCGGCGTGTTTGTGGTCGTCGGTGTTCTTCCGGTGGTCATCCTCTCTCTTTTCTTCTTTAAATTAATTTATATAATATGATTTTGTTATTCATATTTATCTTTGATTAAGTTTTGTGATTATAAATAAAGTATAGAATAAGTAAAAGAAATCAGATTTATAATTATGGTTTTAATTCTTATGATAATTCTATTTCTCAAATCTGATTTATATAATACTTGTGTATATAATGGTTTAAGTTGGTTTTGTAAATTAAGTATAGTAAAAGTTGAAGGAAATCAGATTTATGATTATACTATTAGTTCTTAGGATGATGTTATTTTTTAGTTCTGATTTTATAATACTTATATATAGTTGTTTGAGTTTTGTGGTTATGAACAAGTATAATATAAGTTAGAAGAAATCAGATTTGCAAACATATTATTAAGTTCTAAATATGTTAGTTTCAATAAAGTTTATGAAAAGAAAGCTTAAACAACAAGAACGTTTATTTTATTATTCAAAACATCATATTTTACATAGTTAGATAAGCTAATTTTTATTTTAATAATATCAAGGACTTAGCAATGAAATACTTTTATTGTTCGATTAGGTCCCAATTTTATAAGCGGAACGTTTTAGGTAGTCAGCGAAGATTCTCCGTTACAAGGTACGTACGCGTACTAGTTCAATTAGATACGTTAGTATCATGTTAGGTTATGAATTCTTTCATTGGAACCTAGAATCATGATAGGGAACAATTGTATGGTTATGATTGACGAGATTGTTTGGTAACATGAAATAATTTCCATGTATTTCCTTGTTATATGACTTGTGAATTGGATTGAATTATTATTGGAATGCGTAATTCTATCGTATCACAAGCATGAAATGAATTGGATTGGAATCCCATGATTTATTGTTGTAGCAAGGATGTTACAAGAGGTTGCCTAAACTAAAGACTATAACCTAAGAAGGAAAATTAAGTGATTATATGCTTAATGTTGTATGAATGAATATCACTAAGAAGGACCTTTGGCGATAAACTTGTAGTTGGAATCCCTACAAGTATGAACAATGGGGGGAGTGTGGGACTTGTTCTACACTCCTACGCCGGCCTACTGTGACGATAGTAGTGTCCTTATAATTTTTGATAACTCAAGTAGGTGGAAGGTTCCGTACGATCTTGGGGGTATGCATACTAAGGTGATGGATGTGTAACGGAACGAAACCGTATTTACATTCCATCTAATAGACCAAGTTGTCTATTAAGGATTAAGTAGCCCACATGATTTTAGAAAGATGACGGTGCCCGTTCGATGCCAAATAAATTGTAAAAATGGAATTTAATGTTTTTGTAGTATCATGTTTAGGAATTGTTATTAATCATATGTTTATGTTTAGTGTACTATTTAACTGCTTAAGTACGTACTCAGCATAGCTGATTGTTTGTTATTTGTGTTTGCTTGTTGATCTGTGATGAACCATTGATATTTCAATGGGGAGCAGATTAGGTATGCTGATGTTGCTGCATGAGTTTGGGCATATAGGGGATACTTTTGATTATAAACTTTTAAAATGTTTTAGTTGAACCTTCTAGAGTTTGTTTATGATTTACTTAGTTAATGGTTTTAAATAAAAAGGGGTCAATGATGATTCTCGAGTTGTAGTTAAGTTAACATTTTATTTCCGCTGCAATTTAGTTTTCATAATAAAGAGTAAGTTAATGTTTTAATTTCAATAAGCCTTGCGTTTCACCGCGGCGGTAACACTCCCAAAGTCGATGCAACGTAGTTTAGACGTGTATGGATTTTGTAGGTGTTACAAAACTGGTTGTCAGAGCCAAAAGTTCCTATTTTCAAAGATGTTTCAAAAGATTTTTAAAATGGCTAGTATGGGATAAGAGCATATAGGTTACTTTTACGTGCATTAAATCATAGGAATGATTTTGTTTGTAATTCCTTTTCTTGCCTTACTTGTCTAATATGTTTATAGGACGTATGCAAACACTGTGGAATGAATCAGATGTTCTGATTATATGAAATTTTGTGTTGGTTGTTTGATTGAATTTGTGAAAGGTTCTTTGAAACCTTCGAAGTATGTATAATTTGGAGGATGTACAAGGATAAGTACATAGATAGTGATATTTTATAGAAGCACTAAGTTAGAGATTGAAATTGCTCGACTTCTTTTTAAAAAAATGTAAAGTAATGAAATATTTTATTCACTAAAATTTCGAATTAATATAATATTCCAAAGATGTTTCAAAAAGGTATTGAACTAAAACCTTATTTCGAATATTTTAGAGAACCATCTAATTGTTGTAAATATTTTGAACTTGTTTAAGGAATTCTAAAATTGAAAATAATCGTTTTACCTCTTATATATGTATATATAATGTATATTAAAAAAAAACCTTTACTTCTCTAGAACTTATACTATTTTCTTTCTTTTAATTCATAGATGGTTTACGACATAGGTTCTAAGGAGTATCTGATGAAACACCGAATAGCGGAAGATTGGGACATCTGGGCCTATAAGATGAAAGTTGCTATGGAATATAGGACCTTACAGGGAGATACTAGACTAAGAACTGAAATGGAGAAAATATACTTTATGCTTCAGTAAGTCCCTAAGGAGGAACCCTACCTTTTCGTACACCGTAGATATGGGGATATATGGGCAGAAAATGGAGGTTTTAATGCAGCCAAACACACTTACTGGAACCAATACCTTCCTACTGTAGGGCATTTCATCACTGATCTTAAATACTGTGAAAATGAATGGAGAATTCGTGAGAAAAGAAGTTGGGAGCCCTCTACCTCATCATGTCCACTTAGAGGAACCTATCATGTGGGAGAAAGCTCGGGAACTAAGGCTGTAGATGTGAATTCTGAGAACCCTAGAGTTAAACCTGAGCCACAAACGGCACCTAGAGCTGTAAAAAGAGCTAAGTACCAAATTTTTGAGGATGAGTTCATACCCGAGGATTACCATATAGTTTCAAACCTTAGAACTGTTACCTACATTTCCGATGCTGAAGGGAATAATAGGACATTCATCACAATGATTGAGGAAGATCATGTTGCACCTATATTTGACTTAGAAAATGAGGAAGAGGAAGATCCTAATGAAAATGAGCTTGTTGAAGAGGATCCGATTGAGGAAAATGACCAAGAAGAAGAAGAGCCCATAGAAGAAGAGGAAGAACCCCTGGAGGAAGATGAACCTATAGAGGATGACGAGCCTTCTGAGGTGACATGGAAGAAGGAATAGAAAATCCTAACTCAGATGACGAAGCTCACCATTATAGTCCCTAGTTTCTTTTGAAAATATAATTTGGATTAGAATATTATTTTATTTGTTTATTTCAGTTTTGATAAGGCTTGCATGCCAAGTTGCAAATTAGCATTTTTGATTCCTTTATTTATTCATATTATGTTTTCCTTGGAAACAATAAATTTTTCCCTTTCAATAATAATACACTATTTTAATTCTTTAATTATTTGATGTAACGTCTTATGTGAGATGTTTATATTGCAAGTCAATAGAGACTTAATGATTATTCGCAATAAGGATGTGTTGTATAAACATGCAAATGTGTAATAGTTAAGTGAATGAACGACTATGTGTATGTCACTGAAATAGCCGTTGTGTCATTTTTCAGCGCAGAATGGTTCGTCAGGGCAATACACCTCAGACCTCTCTGAATGTCGAGCAATCGATTCGTGACTTAGTGCAGATAACAGCTAACCTAGCCCAAGGACATAACCGGGATGGGGATTTGTCTGAAAAGGTTCCCCGTAGGAACCCACCGTACTAAATGGGAAAGGGGGCCCGAAGAATTGGAAAACTGGGTTGGGGAGTTTGATAAGTTTTTCTTTACCCTCACCTGTCCAGATGACAAGACTGTGCCCTTAGCAAGCTATTACCTACAGGGGGATGCCCACTTTTGGTGGACTCAAGCTAAAGACAACCTCCTAAAACAACCTGAATTTGGGTGGGAAACCTTTGAGAAAGCCTTAAGGGATAAGTATTACCACCATACCTCAAAAAGCAGAAAGCCCAAGAGTTTATGATGCTAGAGCAAGGGAACATGTATGTTGAGGAATATTATCGCAAATTCATTGAGCTGATGAGATTTGCTCCTGAAATTGCCCCTACTGAGGAAGTCAAGGCCTCACGTTTTGAATTAGGGCTCACCCTTGACCTGCAAGGGAGACTGGGGGGAGATACTTTCACCTCGTTGGACCATGTTTTTGGCAAAGCTGCCCACTTATATGCAATAAGGAAACGAGAAGAAGGAGGTAAACAAGGTGAGAAACGAAGGGATAATCCAAACCCCGAGGTTCAGAGATTTGAAAAGAAACACCGTGGGAACCAGAAAAATCAAACCTCCCAAAGAAACTTTGGTAAATGACCCAACAACAACAACACTCACCACAATAACAATAACTGCAACAATAACACCAACAACCGCAGACATGAGCCTGTGTACAGGTGTAGGAAGTGTCCAAACAACCATCCTGGGAGGGATTGCGAGGGTAATAAGGTGGAGTGTCGTGAATGTGGGAAAATGGGGCATAGAGCATACGAGTGCTATTCGAAGAATCAGGTTAACTCCAACGGTCAGAAGAAAGGGAACTATGGAGACAAGCCTAGGAATGGGAATAGGAATGGTAGAAATGCATTCAATGGGTCAGGGAACTCTAATTACTCCAAACCACCAACCAATGCAAATAATCAGGCACCAAATGGGAACCATGTGACCAACAACAATGATAATAAGGGCAAAGGGAAGCTGTATATAATGACGGCTAGCGAAGTGGAAGCTCGTAGAGATGTTGTTACGTGTACTTTCTCTATTAAAGTATTGTTCAATTTTGGAGCATCTTTTTCTTTTATTGCCCATACAACTGTTCAAACTCTATAACTGGTTGAGTCCGAGTCAATTTCTGTGCCTATAGTTATTCCGTCTGGGGATATTGTTAATTGCTCTAAGAAATTCCTAAATGTCTCGCTAAAAATAGGGGAAGGCTTCTTTCCTTCCGATCTAATAGAGTTTAACCTATCGAACCTAGACGTCATTTTAGGAATGGATTGGCTTGGGAAGTACAAGGCTAAGATAGCCTGTGATGCACATAAGGTGGAACTGAGAGACTCTATGGGGAAAAGGGTGTCATATAGGAAAATACCTCGCGAACCAGGTATTAAAGTAATCAATGCCTTGAACCTTAAGAGTTATATAGACAAAGGATGGCCTCTATTTATGTGTTCCGTGAGAAGGGTTGAGGATGATCCATTGAGACCTGAGGATGTGCCTATAGTCAGAGAATTCCAGGATGTTTTTCCTGAAGAAATACCTGGTATGCCGCCAAGGAGAGATGTAGAGTCCACTGTTGACCTAGTACCTGGAACTGGACCTATCTCAAAAGCCCCATATCGAATGGCTCCAGCAGAAATGAACGAGTTGAAAAACCAGTTGGAAGAACTACTAGAGAAGGGGTACATTATACTTAGTATGTCACTATGGGGAGCCCCTGTCTTATTTGTGAAGAAGAAGGATGGTAGTTTGAGGTTGTGTATAGACTACCGTGAGTTGAACAATGTCACTGTGAAAAACAAATATCCATTACCTAGGATAGATGACTTGTTTGACCAACTTCAGGGTGCAGGGATGTTCTCTAAAATAGAATTAAGGTCTGGTTACCATCAATTGAGGATTACTGATCAAGATATACCTAAAACTGCCTTCAGGACTAGGTATGGACACTTTGAGTTTACCGTCATGCCTTTTGGGTTAACCAATGCACCTGCTGTTTTCATGGACCTCATGAATAGGATTTTTCGACCCTACCTCAATAAATTCGTAGTCGTGTTCATAGACGATATATTGATCTATTCAAGGAGCAAGGAGGAACATGAGGGACTTTTGAGGCTTATTTTACAGACACTTAGGGAGAACCAACTGTATGCAAAGTTTTCTAAGTGTGAATTTTGGTTAGAAAAAGTGTCATTTTTGGGTCATTTCGTCTCTAAGGAGGATGTGTCAGTAGATCCTGCAAAGATAAAAGTTGTGAGTGAATGGCCTACACCAAAGAATGTCACATATATAAGGAGTTTCTTGGGTTTAGCCGGTTATTATAGGAGGTTTGTTTAGGACTTCTCGAAAATAGCAAAGCCCATGACTAACTTAATGAACAAAGGATGTAAGTTTAACTGGAATGAGGATAGTGAGAAAGCCTTTCAAACACTCAAAGAGAGATTAACCCCAGCACCTATTCTAGCCTTGCCTAATGGGGATGAAGGGTATGATGTCTATAGTGATGCGTCAAAGAATGGGTTGGGTTGTGTTCTTATGCATCCCGTCAACTGAAACCATATGAGGTTAATTACCCTACACATGACCTAGAGTTGGCCGCAATTGTTTTTGCTTTAAAAATCAGGAGACATTACCTTTACGGAGTGACTTGTCGAATTTTCACCGACCACAAAAGTCTCAAATACATCTTCACCCAGAAAGACCTTAATATGCGACATCGCAGGTGGTTAGAACTCATTAAGGACTGTGACTTAGACATACAATATCATGAGGGTAAAGCAAACCTGGTTGCTGATGCATTAAGTCGCAAATCTAGCCACAGCCTGAACACCTTGGTAGTCGCCGACAAACTTTGTGAGGAATTTTCTAAACTCCAGATTGAAGTGGTTCATGAAGGGGAAGTGGAAAAGTTATTGAGTGCCCTAACCATCCAGCCCAACTTCGTAGATGAAATAAGAGAGGGTCAGCCTGGGGATGTGAAACTTGAGCGGGTCAAAGCAAAACTTAAGGAGGGAAAAGCATAAGGGTTTGAAATCCATGAAGATGGGAGTATACGCTACAAGGGTCAGTGGTGTGTACCGCAAAAATGTGAGGAGTTGAAGCAAAAGATAATGAGTGAAGGTCATAATACGAACTATTCCGTCCATCCAGGGGGATAAGTTATATAAGGACCTCAAAAAGATGTTTTGGTGGCCTGGCATGAAGAGGGCAGTAGCCGAGTTTGTTTCCAAATGCCTGACGTGTCAGAAGGTTAAGAGTGAACACAAGAGACCTCAAGGTAAAATCCAATCTCTAGACATTCCAACATGCATGAAAGTGGGACTCGATATCCATGGACTTCGTCGTAGCCTTACCTAGGAATCGAGGAGGCAATAACATAATATGGGTGATAATGGACAGATTGACCAAGACTGCGAGGTTCATACCCATGAAAGACATGTGGAGTATGGAAGCCCTAGCCAAAGCATACGTTAAACATGTCATTTGATTGCATGGAGTACCCACAAGTATATTGTCTGATAGGGATTCGCGATTCCTTTCGAATTTCTAGAAAAAGGTCCAGGAAGCATTTGGTATTGAGCTATTGATGAGTACAGCCTTTCACCCAGCTACAGACGGTTAAACAGATTGAACCATCCAGACCTTGAAAGACATGTTAAGAGCATGTGCCTTAGAATACCAGGGATCATGGGAAGACCATTTGGACCTCATAGAGTTCTCATACAATAATAGTTATCATGCTAGTATTAAAATGGCTTCATTCGAAGCATTGTATGGGAGAAGGTGTCGTAGTCCCTTGTGCTGGAACGACATTAGTGAGACTGTGGTGTTAGGTTCTGAAATGATTCAAGAGACCGTGGTGTTAGGTTCTGAAATGATTCAAGAGACCGTGGATCAGGTGCGAGTTATACAATAAAAGATTAGAGCTACACAGGACATACAAAAGTCCTATGCGGATCAGAAGCGAAGGGAAGATAGTTATGAAGTGAGTGAAAAAGTGTTGCTTAAGGTATCCCCAATGAAAGGAGTGATGCGATTTGGGAAGAAAGGGAAACTAAGCCCAAAGTTCATTGGACCATATGAGATTTTGGCACGAGTAGGCAAAGTGGCTTATCACTTAGAATTGCCCAACGAGTTAAAAAGGGTCCATAACGTGTTTCACGTATCCCAACTCTGGAAATACGTACCTGACGAGTCGCATGTCCTACAACCTGAAAACGTCGAGTTAAACAAAACTTTGTCCTATGAGGAGAAACCCATCAAGATCCTAGACCACCAGGTGTGTAGTACGAGAAATAAGGACGTCAAAATTGTGAAGGTGCTGTGGAGAAATCAGAAAACTGAAGAAGCCACATGGGAAGCGGAAGATGCGATGCGTCTGAAGTACCCTGAGCTCTTTCAAGAGGTAGGTGAGTTACGGGGACGTAACTTTTCTTTTAAGGGGGGAAGAATGCGATAGAATTTCGCGCTTCCACCCTAAAGTTTGCTAAAGTCTGTTATTTATGTGTGTTTATCGCTTACGCGACTTACGAAAATTAGAAAATGCTTGTGAAATATTGGGACTTAGAAGTGCAAAAGATCGTCGTTAAGACTGGCTACCTCAAAGTTTCGGGACGAAACTTCCTTTAAGGGGGGAAGCCTGTAACACTCCGTATTTTTGGGAGTTATTCTTTTATAAATAAGAAAATATAAAGAATAAAGTTGAAAGTATTTTAATATTATTTATTGAAAAATATAGATTGGGTAAGCCTACAGTTATAATTTAACTATACAACCTACTTTTTGTACCTAATTATATTATAATTCGGTTTTTTTTTTTCCAAATAAATAAAATAAGAAATAGGAATTTGATTTGGAAACAAATCCTATCCAAGCTAGGTTTCTCATGCTATAAATAAGAAAAAGAAAAGGAAAAATAAAATAAAAACCCTATCCCTTTTACTCAAGTCAGCCGTGTGTTTGCTTTTCCCAAGAGAAATTTTTCTCTCTCCTCCTTCTTTATTCTCTACTGCATTTTTCCTTCCGACCCTCCTCTACTTTTCTCATTCTTATTCCCTGGCTTCTAGAAACCTACACTCGCCGGCGTTCGAAGGTGACAGAAGTCGACCGGAGTTGCTAGCTTCTGTCGGAGGTCGCGCGCGAGGTTCGAGGGTGCAGGTTCGTGTCGCGCGGGTTCGAGGGTGCTGCGCTGGGTTGTGGTTCGAGTCGCGCAAGTCAGCCGCGATTCTTCTCGCAGCAGGTCGCCGTCCAGGCGTTGTTCGAGGCTCGCCTGAGACGTGTGGTGGTCGGCGTGTTCGTGGTCGCCGGTGTTCTTCCGGTGGTCATCCTCTCTCTTTTCTTCTTTAAATTAATTTATATAATCTGATTTTGTTATTCTTATGTATCTTTGATTAAGTTTTGTGATTATAAATAAAGTATAGAATAAGTAAAAGAAATCAGATTTATAATTATGTTTTTAGTTCTTATGATAATTCTATTTCTCAAGTCTGATTTTTATAATACTTGTGTATATAATGGTTTAAGTTGGTTTTCTAAATAAAGTATAGTAAAAGTTGAAGGAAATCAGATTTATGATTATACTATTAGTTCTTAGGATGATGTTATTTTTTAATTCTGATTTTATAATACTTATATATAGTTGTTTAAGTTATGTTGTTATGAACAAGTATAATATAAGTTAGAAGAAATCAGATTTGCAAACATATTATTAAGTTCTAAATATGTTAGTTTCAATAAAGTTTATGAAAAGAAAGCTTAAACAACAAAAACGTTTATTTTATTATTCAAAACATCATATTTTACATAGTTAGATAAGCTGATTTTTATTTTAATAATATCAAGGACTTAGCACTGAAATACTTTTATTGTTCGATTAGGTCCCAATTTCATAAGCGGAACGTTTTAGGTAGTCAGCGAAGATTCTCCGTTACAAGGTACGTACGCGTACTAGTTAAATTAGATATGTTAGTATCATGTTAGGTTATGAATTCTTTCATTGGAACCTAGAATCATGATAGGGAACAATTGTATGGTTATGATTGACGAGATTGTTTGGTAACATGAAATCAATTGGAAATTATATGTATTTCCTTGTTGTATGACTTTTGAATTGGATTGAATTATTATTGGAATGCGTAATTCTATCGTATCACAAGCATGAAATGAATTGGATTGGAATCTCATGATTTATTGTTGTAGCAAGGATGTTACAAGAGGTTGTCTAAACTAAAGACTATAACCTAAGAAGGAAAATTAAGTGATTATATGCTTAATGTTGTATGAATGAATATCACTAAGAAGGATCTTTGGCGATAAACTTGTAGTTGGAATCCCTACAAGTATGAACAATGGGGGGAGTGTGGGACTTGTTCTACACTCCTACGCCGGCCTACTGTGACGATAGTAGTGTCCTTATAAATTTTGATAACTCAAGTAGGCGGAAGGTTCCGTACGATCTTGAGGGTATGCATACTAATTAAGGTGATGGATGTGTAACGGAACAAAACCGTATTTACATATCATCTAATAGACCAAGTTGTCTATTAAGGATTAAGTAGCCCGTATGATTCTAGAAAGATGACGGTGCCCGTTCGATGCCAAATAAATTGTAAAAACGGAAGCTAATGTTTTTGTAGTATCATGTTTAGGAATTATTATTACTCTTCTCGTTTATATTTAGTGTACTATTTAACTTGCTTAAGTATGTACTCAAGCATAGCCGATTGTTTGTTATTTGTGTTTGCTTGTTGACTGTGATGAACCATTGATATTTCAATGGGGAGCAAGATTAGGTATCTTGATGTTCTTTGCATGAGTTTGGGCATACGGGGATACTTTTGATTATAAACTTTTAAAATGTTTTAGTTGAACCTTCTAGAGTTTGTTTATAATTTACTTAGTTAATGGTTTTAAATAAAAAGGGGTCAATGATGATTCCCGAGTTCACTACAAGAAATAGCTAAAATAACGACGGCTGGACAGCGACGGTCAATAAAACGATCGGTGATTTAATACGCAGCGACGGCTTTAAGCAGTCGGTAGTCACCGACTTTTTATTATGTGAAGAACGACGGTCTAACCGTCGCTGACCCGCAGTGACGGTTATAAACCGTCGTTGTCTAGCTTAATGTAAAAAGGAAAAGTTTTTACTTTAGGCGTCTCATTCAGCGACGGTTTTAAGCCGTCGTTGTTTAGGATAAATTAAACGTGAAATTTTTATTTTTTAGGCGACGGTCTTAAACCGTCGCTAATGTCGAGGGGGTTAAATTAAGTAGCCTGTTCCAGTCGTGTTTTATGCGGAAATTTAAAAGTGAGAAGTTCTCCCTCCAACCAACGAACGCGCCGACGAAAACGCCTCCCTCCAACCAACGGACGCCGGACGAAACCGCCTCCCTTCAACCAACCTTCGCCGCCGGTGAGCTTGAATTTAGTGTATTTTTTTTTCTCATCAAACCAAACCCTAAAAGTTGGGATTTTGGGATGTAGGTGGCGAAAAGCACCGTTGGCCGCCGGAAAATCCAAAGCATTCTCCTCTCGCCGCCGGTAATACCTAACTCTATCCTATTTAATAATTTTTTTTTGAATTTTGGCCACTCACTCCAAATCTTTCCCCCTACTTTGGCAATGCCTAAATTCAAGTTTTGGCTCGGAACTCGGTGGAGGACGGTGGACCGACAACCTCCAAGAATCGTGACTCGTGACTAGGTACATCTTAATCTGCTCAATTTTGTTGATTTCTTGTTTTACTTTACATATTAGGGTTTATCAATTTCATGAGAATTGGAAAATAAATTGCAATTTTTCTTGTTAGGGGTTTTTATATATCAGATTATATAATTTAGAATTGTTAAAAATGTTAATTTTGTTGTTGTACTTTGATTTGGGGTGTTGTTGGTGTTTGAAAATTGAAATGGCATTATATTTGAATTGGGCATTATCAATGTTAATGCTGATTTTGGTGATTATATTTTATGGTCTATGGCATTATCAATGTAATTACTTTGAAGATTAAGTTACTTTAATTGTATAAGCTTAAGTTACTATATAATTATCACAATAGTTTTTGTAATGGTTCGTTTATTAAAGGTTATAAAAGTTAAAAACTATATAATTATGACAATAATTTATTTATTTATTGGGCTGCGGGGGTCGGGGAGGGGGTGGGCTGTGCGGGGGGTCGGTGGGGGGGAGGCCTGCAGGGGGTCGTGGGGGGGCGTGCGGGGGGTCGGTGAGGGGGAGGGGGCTGTAGGGGTCGGGGGGGGGGCAGGCGGGGGGTCGGTGAGGGGGCGTGCAGGGGGAGTGAGGGGGGAGGGCGGGGGGCAGGGGTCGGTGAGGGGGGAGGGCGGGGGGGGAGGGAGGTGGGGGCTGCAGCCAGGGGGAGCCGAGGGGGAGGGCGGGGAGGGGCGGAGGGTCGATGAGGGCCGGCAGGGGAGTGAGGGGGAGGGCGGTGGGGCACGGCTGCAGGGTCGGTGAGGGGGAGGGTAGGGGGGGGAGGGGGGGCCGCAGGGCAGCGGGGGAGTGAGGGGCGGGGAGGGCGGGGGAGGGGCGCGGAGGGTCGGTGAGGGCCAGGGGGGAGTGAGGGGGGAGGGCAGGGGCCGCACCTGCGGGGGTCGGTGAGGGGGAGGGCGGGGGGGAGGGGAGGAGGGAGTGCAGGCCAGCGGGGAGTGGGGGGGGAGTGCAGGCGGTGAGGGGAAGGGGCGGGGGAGGGGGGAGGAGGAGTGCGGAGGTCGGCAGGGGGAGGGCGGGGGGCCGCAGGGGGTCGGTGAGGGGGGAGGGCGGGGGGAGGGGATGGGGGGCTGCAGGCCGGCAGGGGGAGTGAGGGGGGAGGGCGGGGGAGGGGCGGGGAGGGTCAGTGAGGGCCGGCGGGGGAGTGAGGGGGGAGTGCGGAGCCGGCGGTGGGGGAAGGGCAGGGGGGTGATTATATAATTTAATGCTAGTTTAAGTTATAACCACCTCAAACATCATATATATAGTTAGTTTAATGTATTTATAAGTTGTTTTGATTGAAAATACACAAAGTAGGAAAGTTAGAACCAAATGTAGGCTAATATAGGCCATTTTAGGCCTTTTTACTTGAAAATGTTTGAATACGAGTACTTTGATGTTAGTTTAAGTTATAAACACCTCAAACATCATATATATAGTTAGTTTAATGTATTTATAAGTTGTTTTCATTGAAAATACACAAAGTAGGAAAGTTAGAACCAAATGTAGGCTAATATAGGCCATTTTACTTGAAATTGAATGAATACGAGTAGTTTGATGCTATTTTAAGTTATAACCACCTCAAACATCATATATATAGTTAGTTTAATGTATTTATAAGTTGTTTTGATTGAAAATACACAAAGTAGGAAAGTTAGAACCAAATGTAGGCTAATATAGGCCATTTTAGGCCTTTTTTACTTGAAAATGTTTGAATACGACTACTTTGATGTTAGTTTAAGTTATAAACACCTCAAACATCATATATATAGTTAGTTTAATGTATTTATAAGTTGTTTTCATTGAAAATACACAAAGTAGGAAAGTTAGAACCAAATGTAGGCTAATATAGGCCATTTTAGGTCTTTTTACTTGAAAATGTTTGAATACGAGTACTTTGATGTTAGTTTAAGTTATAAACACCTCAAACATCATATATATAGTTAGTTTAATGTATTTATAAGTTGTTTTGATTGAAAATACACAAAGTAGGAAAGTTAGAACCAAATGTAGGCTAATATAGACAATTTTAGGCCATTTTACTTGAAATTGAATGAATACGAGTAGTTTGATGCTAGTTTAAGTTATAACCACCTCAAACATCATATATATAGTTAGTTTAATGTATTTATAAGTTGTTTTGATTGAAAATACACAAAGTAGGAAAGTTAGAACCAAATGTATGCTAATATAGGCCATTTTAGGCCTTTTTACTTGAAAATGTTTGAATACGAGTACTTTGATGTTAGTTTAAGTTATAAACACCTCAAACATCATATATATATAGTTAGTTTAATGTATTTATAAGTTGTTTTCATTGAAAATACACAAATTAGGAAAGTTAGAACCAAATGTAGCCATTTTACCCACTTTATTTTACTTGAATATGAGTATATTTAACCAAATGCAGGAGACTTACAAGAAGAAGCTGGATCATTGTACCACTCAGGGGTCACAGCCGAACCCTGATCTGTTGTATTGGGAGACAGTTGGGGGAGGAACCGAGGAAAAGTTCAGGGGTTGGGTCAGGGAGATCATTTGTACTACAACTCTTCATCAGGGCGAGGAGATGGCGGCTCTTCACAACCATATGAGCCGTCCATTTTTTCTCAGATTGAGGCGCAAGTGGAGGCAAAGGTCGGCTGCGCGGATGGAAGAGGTGGAGGCAATGGTCGCAAAGACGGGTGGAAGCGTCAAGTCGGGCCATCGTTGAGGAAATGATGAGGAACATGTCTAGTTTCGGCCACATGTCCTCGGGTTGCAACCAGGCCCCCCCCTCCACATCGCGGGACCGGACGATGACCCGGGGTTTGGTGGTGGCGGTAGTGCTACGAGACACCCTTGACAGTGTAGTGTTTTTGGTTTTGGCAACTAGGTAACTAACTTTTATGCATTTAGTGTCAATATTTATCGGCATCTCGCTTTGTTTCTAGATGTGTCGGGTTATTTTTTTTAGAACCCGACTTCTACTTTATTTCTCGACACCGGGATCTATTTTGCGTACATATATTTAATCTAGGTAGTTTGTCTAACTATAGACATTTAGTGTCTATATTTATCGGCATCTAGCTTATTAGTTTCTAGTTTTGTCGATATATATTTTTTGTAAACACAGACTTCTACTTTATTTCCCGACATCGGGATCTATTTTGTATACATAATTGTAATCTATTTCATGTAATTATACAAGTATCAATGCAAATTGTAATATATATCAAAATTGCATATTTTTGTAATTGAATGCGATGGAGGAACAGTTTTAGTGTGGTCCACAAGCATGCAGCTGTGCTGGTACAGGTTTAATTATTGTTAACAACAAAAATATTCTAAATAATATTATTTCAAAAAAACAACGACGGCTAAACATTAAATCAACGACGGCTAGTCGTTGTAAGGTATACTATGCATCCAAGGACTTCCACTTCAACGACTGCTTTTACATAATAGCGACGGTTAATAACAGACGTTGATCTGGCCCAAACAACGACTGTTTATAACCGATGGTGAATCACCGACGGTTAGTAACGGTCGGTAAATCAACGACGGTTTAAAACCGTCGTTGATTTAACGGCTGTTTAAAACAGTCGTTGGTTTGGTGCCAACGTCGGTTTTTGTAAACGGTCGCTGATTATAAGGAAACCGTCGTTTAAATATTTACCGACGGTTTAGCGGTCGTTGATTCCAAAATCAGCGACCACCTGTGCACCGACTGTTATTTAACGACTGCTGGCCGTCGGTGATTTTTTAGCGACGGTTTTTCTTAAATTACCGACGGCTTTAAGCCGTCGTTAAATACCACCTTTCTTGTAGTGGTTGTAGTTAAGTTAACATTTTATTTCCGCTGCAAATTAGTTTTCATAATAAAGAGTAAGTTAATGTTTTAATTTCAATAAGCCTTGCGTTTCACCGCGGCGGTAACACTCCTAAAGTCGATGCACCGTAGTTTAGACGGGTATGGATTTTGGGGGTGTTACACTCATAAAGAGAGACTAATTTATGTATAAACTAAAAAGTGAAAATAAGAGAGAAAAAGGGGCTTACCAATTACCATGGACAAGAGTATCCATGGCAACACCTAGGATGATTTACCTTGAAGAGGGGAAGAGAGAAAGGAGAAGAAACGACTAGGGTTTTTTTTAGGGTTATTACTTTGTAGGTCTATATTGACCAAAAAAAATATTTTCTTCTCTTGATTAGGTTAAGACTTCTAGTCTTTTTTTCATTTTACGCCGAACTCTACAGTCTCCGTCTATCATTTTCTTAAGAATACATCTCTAAAAATCACTTCTTTATTTTCAAATTAATGTAACAATTTGATTTATATATGTACTATTCATGTACTAAGTTTCACGATAATTTTTTACCTAATATGTAGAAAAAATGTAATTATGTAAAATATTGTTAAATTTTACTGTCATGTATTTTTAAATTAATATCAACTTCTAGTCTTTAGTAATATATATTACAATTTATAGTTTAAGTTGTATTGAGGAGCATTAAAGTCATTGTTTTATTTATTTAATATATGGATGAAGTACGATATATAATATTTTGAAAGCTTTTTTTTCTTATATAAAGATAATAATAAAAAGTTTGGGAATTTTTTTTGGAGGTGATATAAGCTTGACTGTCATTATTAAAATTCAATTTCTCACTATATATGTTTGGTTCACTATCCAATTTGTGTATTAGGCTCATTATTTTACTTGTTGGTTTGTGAGTTTGTCAATTATTTTGTTTATGCCCCTCTAAATATGAAATCTTGAATATGCGTCTACTATAGATAGGTTATGAGATACAAACATTTTTCTCTCACATACATTATTTTTGACCCCACCAATGAGTACGTACTATTGAGTATTGATTTATCAATATGATTTATGTGGACCTGATTCACGTTAATATTAGTAAGCACGTATCATTTCTGAACAATCCACTTTATCATTCACAAACCCACTATATCATGCAGAAACCCATTATATCATGCAGAAACTCAGTATATCATTCGGAAACATACTATATCATGCAGAAACTACATCATTTCTAAACAATCTACTATATCATTTAAAAACCCACTATATCATGAATAAACTCAATATATCATTCAGAAACATACTATATCATGCATAAACTACATCATTTCTGAACAATCCACTATATCATTCAAACACTCATTATATCATGCAGAAACTCAATATATCATTCAGACACTCACTATATCATGTAGAAACTCACTATATCATTCAGACACCCACTATATCATGCAGAAACTACATAATCCTATATGTTAAAGCACGTGTCAGACATTAAAATTAAATCCTCCATTATATTGCATATAATTTCACTATAAGTTTTCCGTATGAAGTTAATATAAATTACCAACCCGATACACACTAAGTTAGTGTGCACCGGGTCCATTTAAATTTTTTTTTTTAGTGTAGAGTACCATTTTTAGGATGAAGATCACACTACCTTTTCAACATAACAAAAGAAACGCTAGCTTCATATAACCTCATTAAAATACTACTATTATACTCGAATAGATGAATCATATAGCCAAACTACCAACACCAAGCTCAAAGTAGGTGAACAACAAAAAGTTGTATCAGACATCTGTTAATGCTCCAATCTTGTAAGTACTATAAAATACTCCTTCCGTTTTTTTAGATGTAACATTGGACTTTTCACATTTGTCGAGGCACAACTTTGACCGATAATATCTCTAATTGTATATTTGGAAAGTGTATACCGTGACGAATCAAACAAGATCCCACATGACTATATTTTTTCTTCTGTATAAATAACAATTAATGGTCAAAGTGTATTGGATGAATAGTGTCCAAAGTCAATATGTTACATCTAAAAAAAACGAAGGGAGTATATACTTAATTCTTTTCTTTATAATTGCAATATTTTGACTTTTACTCTTTAAGATTCGATTTATGAATATTATGAAAATTTACACTAATCTATCAACATATACCTTATAACATTTATTTACATATTAGCATATAAACATATAAGATATGATTAGCGGAAAAATTAAAACATTCTAACAAAAAGAAGGATGAATTATATTATTTTTTTAGTCCTCCTAATTTGCTTGCAGTGTTGCTACACAAAAATCATAAGGTTACTAAGGGTCTGTTCTCCCCATCTTATTTTCAGTTCAATTCAGTTCAGTTCAGTTCAGTACCGTTCCGTTCAGTTGCAATCAGTTCAGTTCAGTTCAATTCCAATCAGTTCAGTTCAGTTCAATTCAGTTCAGTTCCTAAATTATTATCATTACTATTAGTTATAATTTAATTCAGTTCAGTTTAGTTCAGTTCAGTTGAGTTGCAATCAATACAGTTCAATTCAGTTAAGTTGTTTTATACCGAAGAGAACATGCCCTAAAAGCAAGAATACATAAATTTGCCATTTGTACAAATTGTACTGATGTTTGCATTCATTCAAGCGGAATATGCTGGTTATTGGCCATTGGGTTAACAACAACGAAAGCAATTTGGTACATATTTTGTATCATAACCGGGATTAGGTTGAACTTCGTTTCTAAATTTCAGTGTTCAGTCTCTAATGTCGGTAAATTAGATGGCAATCATGGCAATTGGGAGCAAATCCATTGATGGTTTACACCACCTATACTGAATGAGGGGAGATTGATACATCTAACCACCGAGTAAACAACTCACTAGAAATAGTCAATTAAAAAATATTAACTCTAACAATTGAGTAAAGATTCCGGTTTGGATTACTGATGGGAAACCTATCAAATTTAACATTAAAGTACCATTTTGCTATAAATTACAAATTCAACGGCTAGTTTTTATTTTTATTTTTGAGTACCTACTTCTAACATCTACTAGTACACAACGAACATCTAATCATACAACTTATCGCACCACCTAATTTTGTTAAACAGATCCATGATGTGAAGTTTTAGTACATCAAGTTCAAAAAATACATACTACTTCCCTTTTCTATTTAGTGTACCCAAAAGCCTAGACAAATTTATAAAAACACAACTTTGAGCATTAATATCTGATTATGTATAAGAAAAAATTATTGGAATTTGATATGATAAAAATATATAACAAGATTTAATTTAACAAAGATCTCACATGACTATATATTTTCCTTATATATAAAATATACAAGATGGTCAAAGTGAAATATATGATTACTGTCAAAAATCAAAAAAAAAATTGGTCCAAAATCTAAAAAATCAATTTGATGTATCTAGAAAAATGGAGGAAGTATTTGTTCTATAGAGCTACCAATAACTAGAAAAAAAAACTTTTCAACCTAATAAGCGGACAAATGAGGAATGTAATTAACCAATGCATGTAAAATACCTTATCTTTATTGTTTTGTTCTAGAAGTATAGTAGTCACTAGTCAATCACCGCTGCACAAAAGCTATGGTTCCAGGTAGAGAGTCTAATGAATGAGCGGGGTGGGCCGCAAACTATTGTCTGGCTTCTGGCCAAAAGCTCGATCAAAGTTTCAGCTCGAGATAAAGCCTAACCTTTATCCAAAACCACGCCAACCTTTAACTTCCCACATCCAAAACCACGCCAACCTTTATCCCACATTCCTTCATTTATCCTACCTCTCTTTTATAATCTACACAACACTTGTAATTTCAAATTTTTCTGTACACTACTTTAATCATTAATATTTTGAATTATATATTTCTAATAATTACAAAAATTTGATAACTAAAAATTCACATTAACATAAATATAACAAAATCCCACCTCACTTCTTTCCTAAATAATGGTGATAATTCATGATACAGGTCTACAAACGTGAAAAGCCAAACTGTCAAGCATATCTCAGTGGTCAAAAAAAATCTATATACAGACAATATATAGTTAGACTAGTAATATCACGGGAAAAAACTTTCACTACCCGCCAAGAGTACCTACCCATTGTAGATGAAGCATTAATAATTAGTGGAGTCCAACTCGCCAGAATCAATTATAATTTAATTCTCTATTTTACAATGGGTATTTTACCCAAGGTGGGTAGATGTAGCCATCTCCTAATATCACAATTCACAATATCATATCATTGGTGCAACTTTAACTAAAGAAAAATAAAAAAAACCAATCATCATCAAATTCCACCATATGAGTATATGACTACTAGTCTACTACAGAACACTACAATTCACTTTCCAACCACTACAAACTTGAATCCTCCCTCACTTTTCTCCGTCTTCCTCTCTCATTTGTCATTTTCACACACCAACCTAACCCATAACAATGGCGGAACCAACCCACATCTTAATAATACCATATCCAGCACAAGGCCATTTAATCCCCATCTTAGATCTCACCCACCACCTCGCCTCCACCGGCCGTTTCACCATTTCTGTCGTAACAACTCCCAAAAATCTCTCTATTCTCTCTCCTCTTTTATCACTCTTCTCCGGCGTAATTTCCCCTGTTGTTCTCCCTTTTCCGGCCACCGCCGAAATTCCCGCCGGAAAAGAGAACACGAAGGATCTTCCTCCGGCGAGTTTCCGGCATATGATTCCTGCTCTCGCCAAACTTGAGGATCCTATACGTCGCTGGTTCGAATCCCAGTCTTGTCCTCCTGTGGCTATTATTTCTGATTTTTTTCTTGGTTGGACCCACAGACTTGCACTTAAGTTGGGGATTAAACGCGTCGTTTTCTCACCTTCTGGGGCTATGGGTTTGTCCGTGGTTTACTCTCTTTGGAGGGATATGCCTAAAGAAGCGGATCGGGATGGAAACGGTGACGTTTTGTTTAAGGATGTGCGGAATTGTCCGAAATACCCTTGGTGGCAGTTGTCCCCGGTTTATAGGTCCTACGTGGAAGGGGATGCTGACTCGGAGTTGATTAAGGAGGGGTATTTGGATGACATGGCGAGTTGGGGGCTTGTGGTTAACTCATTTGATGACTTGGAAGGGGTTTATAAAGATCATTTAATGAGTAGTTTGAGTGTTGATGATCGTGTTTGGACTGTGGGCCCGTTGGCTTCTCCACGTGGACATGAAGATCGAGGTGGGGTCAGCTCGGTCGAGGTGAGTAAGATATCGTCGTGGCTTGATACGTGTGGAGATGACGAGGTGGTGTATGTGTCGTTCGGGACTCAGGCTTTACTTACAGGTCGACAGATGGAGGTGATCGCTCAAGGACTAGAGAGGAGTGGTGCTCGATTTATATGGGCTGTAAGAGATGTGATGGTTCAAGAAGATCATTGTAAAATGGACTTAATTGAGTTTGAGGATCGTGTAATGGGTCGAGGCGTGGTTATTAAAGGGTGGGCTCCGCAAGTTACGATATTAAATCACCGTGCTGTTGGCACTTTCTTGACTCATTGTGGTTGGAACTCAATTCTTGAAGGGATCGTGGCTGGTGTAAGGTTGCTTGCTTGGCCAATGGGGGCTGATCAATTCTCGAACGCCACGTTGCTCGTGGACCATTTGAAGATTGGAGTTCGAGTTTCTGAGGGATCTAATATAGTTCCAGATCCATGTGAGTTGGCTCAAATTCTAGTCAACTCAGTGACTCAAGACCAAGATGATAGGAAAAGGATCAAGAAAATGCAGAATAATGCTTTAGAAGCTTTGAGTGAGAATGGGACTTCTTCCAAGGCCTTGCTTAGACTGGTCAACAAGTTATGTGAGTTGAAAGAGAAGGATTGTTAGCTACTAGCCTACTAGTTAGCACTTAGCAGAATAATTAATAACCTATTTGTTGGTACTGTTTGTCAATACTAAGTTGTAACAAAACAAAAGGAACATCAAAATATTTTGAGCTTTCATCGTGAAATCTAATTTTATATTCCTCTGTTTCCTTTTATTTTTTTAGTTGAATATAAAATGAAAACCATCATTTTTCACTGACCAGTGTACATTTATTTCTAAGGGAAATACATAGTGTTTGTAGTATGTAATCGACAGCTAACTGTTCATTCATTTTTAAGGAAACTATATATATATATATATATATAATATATATATATATATATATATATATATATATACGTCTTTTAAAAGATTTCACATTCTAATTTGGACACTATTCATAGGTAAAATGAAAATCCTTAAATAAAATTCCCAATCTATCTGAGAAAACATAGTCATATGTGATATTGTTTGATTCGTCTCATTGTGTACATTTGGAAAATCAAACTTTTAATTTTTACTAATACTTCCTATGTTTTTTTTAGATGCAACATTTACCTTTTTGGTGAGTGTATTAAAACAATCAAATGTTGCATCTCAAAAAATAAGAGGTAATATATAATTAAAGATATCAACGATACAAACGTGCATAAATAAACGTGTGTGTGTGCGGTCGCGCGCCTCGTGTGTATATATATATATATATATAAAATAAAGAATCTTATTATAAGGTATAGAAATATGTGAAATTAGTTATCATATTATAACTAGTATTTGGGCCCGGACGTTGCCGCGGGTATTAATGTTTTCCGAACTTGATATGCATTTTTTTCCATTCGCATGAAAATATATTATAGAAAACTCAACATTTAAAAGGTACAAATATAATACTATGAACATTTAAAGCATGATTAAAAGTTAGTTGAGATGGTAATTGTGCTATGTATAATAGCAAGAGGTCATGTGTTCAAATCTTGTTGCAAGCAATTTTACTTTTGTTAATTAAAATGACATATGTACACATTGGACAATTCTAGCAGAGTAACAGAGGTGCCACGTGGCGTGTATACGTTGTCACGCACGCCTTTTAATATATTTGTATAGATAGTTTAAAAATATTATTTGAGATTTTTTGCTTTTTTACCACGTGTTGTACATTATCAGTTTTATCACCTTATACTTTTTTCTTTGAATTTTTCTACCTTATGTTACTTGTCTCACTGAAAAACACCACTGTAACTTGTTTGTTGGTGGATTTAAAGGCCTAGTGGAACACACTTTCCGAAAGTTATGCCCCCTCCCTTACAATCTCTCCTTGATTTCTCTTTTCCTTAACTATTTTTCCTCTCTTATTTTCACCCTCTTTAATTCATCTTCACTAAACCTGTAAAATCATCAATACTTCAGAAATTTACAAAGATTCTCTTACTCTCTTTCCTCTACTTTACATACACAATCTCTCTCTTAAATTGCAATTCTCTTTCTTACTTTGACAAAACTTAAGCAACAAGAGGGAATAAACAACTAATTCGAAAAAAGCCTCAATATTTACATGCATATAAGGTGAATCATAATGAATTGATGAATGAAATGCGAAAATAAATGTCATTAAAAGCAATTAAAGATCTCATTAACATAGTAATTGCGATATTCAACCAATTTTGCAAATTAAACAAAAAAAATAGCCAAGAGCCCTAACATAGCAACTTTTAATCTCAAATCATACATATTAGCCGCTGCAAAGTCCTACAACTCCCTATATAGGATTGACTTTAAATGAAAAATTGTGAACCATAACTTAATTTTTGATTTGGATAAGAGATGTCTAATTTTCATATAAAAGTAAGCTAATGCTTTGGGTTATAAGCAACTCCAATGGTGTAAAAGAAGGACTTGCTAGCAATTTTGCAAAATACTTAGCTAGTTGCTTAACCATTGGAGCACAAAATGGAGTTTTGCTTTGCTAAGCAAATTGGCTCTATAGAGCAAATTGGCTTAGCCAAAATATTGGGTCCCACAAAACAAATAGCTTTTCAATAAGTGATAATTTATATATGAAAAAAAGGAAAAGGTGATTGTAGGACCTACCTAAGCAACAAAATAGTTTAGCTAAACCACTAAAGGAAAGTTGGCTAAAAATATAATTAGCTAAGGAAAATGATGTGGCATCTTTAGCCAAGTATCATTTTAGCTAACCATTGAAGTTGCTCTAAAGAGAAATAAGGAGAGAAAAGGTAGGAAGGAAAGGAATAATAATTCCCATAGTGGGCTCCACTAAATCTTAAAAGGCACCTGAAAACAAGTTAAAGTGTATTTTTTAGCGAGTTAAATAACATTGGTAAAATTTAAAGAAAAAAGTATAAAGTGATACTCCCTCTGCTTTTTATTTTTCTCATTTGTAATCTTAACACTATTCATACTAGGGGTGTTCAAAAACTCGACCCGCTTGACCGTACGGACGACCCGCCAAGAAAAATCGGGTAGTTTTTGAAAATTTTATAATTTATTGGGCCGGATACCCTACCCGATATAAACGGGTTAGGTCACAGGACAATTTTTTGGCCCGTCGGGTACCCAAGAAAAATAAATTCTCTCTTGAAGTTCTGATTTTTGGACGCGGTGCTGACTAGGGATGTCAGTGGGTAATGGACCCTACCCGGATCCGTGGATCCGGATCCGTTTTAGCGGATCCGGATCCTCAAATTTTGGACCCTACGGATCCGGTAGGATATGGATCCTAGTTTTTTGAAAATGGATCCGGATCGGGTCCTAAATTATTACCCGGATCGGATCCATTACCCATTTTTAAAAGTTATTTTAAAATATATAATTAAAAGGGTAAAAACTAATGTTAAACTCTTAATGTTATTTATGCTTGGATTTGTTATATTAAGGTTGAATGATTGCTTACTTCAACATCGACAAATGAAGATGTTAAATGGCGTTGTTTTGTTCTCTAAAATCTCTAATTATTGTGAAAATTAGGGTCGTTTGAAGAAAATAGGGTAGAATCCGTTTTGGATCCGTTTAGGACCCGGATCCATAGGATCCATTGGATCTGGATCTGGATCCTCAATTTTATTACCCAGCGGATCCGGGTAGGATCTGGATCCTTGTCTAAAAAACGGATATGGATCTGGATCTTAGAGGACCCTGTCCAGATCCTACCCATTGTCATCTCTAGTGCTGACCCATATTCATCATGACTTCTAATTAAGTTATGTGCTGGCCCAATGCACAAAAACTCCAGCAGCACAACAATGGCAGAACTGATTAATTTTTTTTTTTTTTTGGACAAAGCTAGATTACTTCTTAATTCATCATGACCACTGAGTGATGCTAGTAACGGAAATTCAGTTTTTGAAATTTTGAATTACATTGAAAGATGAGTTGCAACTTGCAATAAGTGTTAATCTGCCATGAACTTTCATTGAAAAATCTACAATCTCCATTGCACAGGCTCTAATCTCAACTCGTCAGTATTTCCATTATAAAAAAAAAGTAAAAAAATTGAGCCGGGTACCCTGACCCGGAGAAGTCGGGTACCCGGTTTTCCGAGTAGGGTCATGGGTCGCTTTTTTAAATACCCGCATATCCGAGTATCCGAAAAATCAGGTACCCGGTTATGAACACCCTAATTGGCTAATTCATACTTAAAGAGAATCTTCTCGATTTTTCTAAATTTATAAAAAAAATATTGTCATGTGGGGTCTTGTTAAATTCATCTCAATTAGTACTTTATTAATATTCAATCGTTATAATTTTTACTAATATGTAATTAAATATATTTAAGTTTAAAGACGTGCATTAGGAGACGCGCATAGATACTAGATAGGTGTGAATGATAAAAAATAGAGGGAGTAATGCACAAAATACGACAAAAAAAAAAGATGCTAATGTACAAAACAGAGTTAAAAAATAAAGGTGGTAAACAAAAAAAATCCTATTAAGTATTATATGTGATCATAATAAAAAAAAACCATCTTAAGATATTATAGAAATTATTTAAAATTAGTCATATAACATTCTTTCCATAATATTTATTTTCAACCAATCGATGTATTATCTAATGTTACATTGGTCTTGTAAGAGACCGCCTACTTTTAATTTAAAATTAGGCAACGGCCCAATTCCAATAGTAAGAAGATATCAGACCATCTTTGTGAATATAATGACTAGTTAATCTATTTAGTGATCAGTTTAATCAATTTAGTTTTCACATTCTTTAATCCATTTAGTGACTAGTTTAATCTCTTTAGTAACTAGTTTGATCCATTCGGTAAGACTGCTGGGTTTATTTATAAAATTATTCATTGTAGTTCGAGATTCAAAGGGAAACAAAGGAAGGAGAAGAGAAGGGACGACTAAGTTGGCGCGAAATGTCTAGAGATAGTGTTGGGTTAGAGTGAGATGAATGGGCTTGTTAAAAAAATATAGGCTTCAGTTTGTCTAATTTTAACATAAAATTAGACCGCCTATTCTAATAATTTGTGCTGATGTTAATACAAATTTTTAACCCTGTGTACACAGTTCTAGTAAAAAGGAAAACCAAAGCACTAGTCGGCCAAAGCTCAAAGGTCTGTGCTGTAGTTCTCAGGCTTATACCACCAGGAGAAGTCAATGCCTTTCTCTTTTAATCTCTCTGTTGCTGGACTAATCTTCTCTAAAAGCTGCAAGTAAACAAAAACCAAGGAATCAGTTAAGAAAATCCCATCTCAAAACCAGAAAAGGCAGCAGTTTTTCAGGATCATCTTTATAATTTTCTCGAATGCCACTTCAGAACGATGAGATGGGGAATCGAACGATAGTGCCGCCATCTACTCCATTAGTGAGGTAAAAACTGTAACTAGTATGTGCAGCAAAAGAAAATTGGAGCGAAAATGAACTACAAACTGCAGTTCCACACAAACAAAGAACACTAAGCTACTCCATATATATCCCAGAGATAAGTGAAGCAGTAAGCTTAATCAACTATTTGATGCTCGGACTTTCACACAAGATAAAGAAGTTAAAGCACTAAACTTGGAGGACCACACGATTAGCCTCACTAATATTTAATAGAGAAGAAGAAACGACATGGAAACACTCAACAGCCAGCCAACCATCCAGAAGCAGTTGCCAAAGAAAATGCGGAGTCTGTTTTCTCCCACCCAGGTCCAACCCATATTCTGTCTCCACATCCAGTTTGGGACATGTTGACAAGGGTATGAAGGGTCAACTAACGAGTCGGAACATCACAGCCTCCAAGTAAGAAGGCATTTGTGGATGATGGAACTGCTGTGAAATGTGAATGGTTGAACAAAAAGAATTGAAATGGTTCTATGTAATATATTCAGAGACCACAGAATGAAATGTCATCCCTTGTGTGACGGTATGAAGGTTTCAGCGAGACACACATCGGGTGACAGATTTAGGACATGTAATTTAGTTTGGTTTCAGCAAGACGCGCACCGGGGAACGGATGTAGCGACATGTGATTTATGTTTTAACAGCCAAAGAGGTGACTTCGCACATTTTTTTAGATGATTGTCTGTGACCTAAACAGTAAACACAAACACCCACAGACCACATATAAAGCATGCTTCATGAAAATAAATAAAAACCTTCGTTAGGAAGCTTTCCTCCAATTTGCTTTCAACACTTAATTCACTAAAAGATCTGGCATCTATCAGGTACTTTATGAAAGGGACAAGTTATTGGCCAAAATATAGCATTATCGTCCTCAAGATCAAACTATGCTATGTTAAGTACGACTCTCATTTGCCTTCGGAAAAAAAAACAAATTGATAATGAGGGGAGAGGGGAGGTTGGCAACTTCTTTTCACTATTAAGAAAAGTTCTTTTCTTACTTCTCCTTTTCGCATTGTCACTATTATACTACCTCCGTTTCAAATTAATCAACCACTTCACTTTGGGGGAGATCCAAGGAGAAAGTGCAAAAGTATGAGAGATAAACTAAAAAGGTGGAGAGATAAACTGAAAAGTGAGAGAAACTAAAAAGTGGGTTAAAATATTAAAAGTGGATGACATGGGTGGAAAAAGAGGAGAAAGTAGATGTGACATGTTACCAAAAATAGAAAAAATAACAGTGTGTAGATTAAAAAGAAACGGACCAAAAAGAAAAGTGTGTAGATTAAAGAAACGGAGGTAGTAGAAAACAAGCTTTAGTGATTTGTTTGGATGGCAAAAATTCAGCATAGAAGTGGGGAGGGGAATGTAAAAAGCAAAAGAGTAAAAGTACCAACTCTTGATGAACATCAGCCAACGAACTTCCCAAGGATAAGGATTTGCATGCTACAGCTAAGAAACACGAGTGTGTCCACATGATACACCATAACTTATTGTGTAACATCTCAAATGCGCAAACGAATAAAAGTGTTTCATGTCATTATAAAACTCTTTCATGTCATTAGAGCACCATTAATGATGAATGAAAAAAAAAAGATCAAGTACTTGATCTTAAAAGAAACCCCTTAATGATGATTGAAACAAAGATTGAGGGGTGATTGGAAAAAAAAATGGTATGGGACGAGTGAAAACATGATCGGGCGTGGGAGTGGGACCCACCGCTCGATCCGACAAATTTAAATTTTTTTGGCTTTCCCCCCCAAAACGACGCGTTGAGAAAGAAAAAAATAGTTGGGTGGGGTAAAAAAGTAGTTGGGTAGGTAAAAGTAGTTGGGATGATCTTTTTTTTGGTTCGTTGTTAAGAAGAAAGTGGGAAAAGATTGTGGGATGTAATTTTTTAGAGAGAGAAAGTTAGAAAGAGAGTGGGATGATCTTATTTTTCAATCATCAATAATAGTGCTCTTATTGGTGCGTTTCATATCATTTTGAAATTGTTTCATTTACATGTCATTTAAAATCTGTTTCACGTCTTTGATAAAACTTTTTCATGTCATTATTGGTATATTTCATATCATTATTACAAACTTCTATGTCATTTTTTAGCAAGCTTATATCATTTTCCCCTATTTCATTATATTTTTCAACTCTTTATATGCGTTATCATGAGACATATTGATATCATTTCTCTTGATAAGAGAAATGATATCATTATTACTCGCTTTTGTCAACTCTTTATGTACCTTTTTATTATTACACAAACTGATATCATTTACAAGAGAAACGATATCATTATTACTCACTTTTATGTCATTTTTCAACAAACTTGTATCATTTTCCCTATTGTTATTATTATTTTCTCAACTCTTTATATACTTTATCATTATTATACATACTGATATCATTCATAAAATAAATGATATCATTTTAGTTGACTTTTATATCATTTTCACTAAATCTATATCATTTTTCATCAAATGTGTATCTTTTATACTTTGTTAATATCATTTTTGAAGGAACTTGTGTCATTTCTAAACTAATTTGTATTATATTTCTATTAATCATTATCATTTAAAAATTAGTCTACAACTATCAAAAAATGTAGCCTACAAAAAAAAGAGGTTTATATTCTTTAGTAATTTAAGCAACCAAAAAATGGAGTTCACTCTCCAATCTCAGATCAGCCATTGAAATCATCACTCATCTTATTCCCAAATCTCACAAGTCACATTCAAATCCCTAAAATTATCAATTCTTCACATTTAACTCCAATTTAAGTCTAATGCGTTACTAATTTCTGCAAATTTTGAAGCTTTCTCTCTCCTCGAAATTTATTCTCCGCTCTACTTCCAAATGCTTTCTCTCTCCTCCAAAAACACCGCAAAACATTTTCCAGCGAACTCTCGTCTCTCACCAACATCGCTGATACTCTCCCTTCTCTCTCTCCTATTTCTTTTCTGCAGACGAATCCGCCATTTTCGACATTATCTGAAACAAAGAGGAGAGAAGGAAATGTTAAAACTCACCGAACAATTTTATCGGTTGATTTTCCTCTTCTTAAGTGAGATTATTGTTGCGATTTGTTGATTTGCAATCATCTTCTAGATATTTCGAAACAAATTTGATCGAATCTAAAAGCATTCATTCGAATTTCTTTCGCTCAATTATGGCCTAATTTCGTTCCAATTCATCTTCTCCTTCAATTTGTTCATTCGAACTTCATCTTCTTCTTGTCGCATTATCTGATTACGGTATATTTTGTTCATTTGAATTTCTCGTCTGGAGATTTTTGACATTGAAGAAAGCGAAGGCATCGTTGTAAGCTTAGCGATGGAAATCTTCAATCGTTGATTGAATTGGGCGCGTGTTGAAAAAATTGAAGAGAGAGAAAAGGGTACGAGTTTGAAAGGACAAGATGGAGGAGATGACGGTGGTGGAAGAAATTTCACGTGTGAGGTAACTATTACACCATAAGCTAGAACATTGCCAGGATCTTAAAGATCCTCCCTTATGCTCTATTAAAAATTAGAAAATAAGATATAAGGAGATAGAAGAGAAAGAGACATTTCCTCGAATCATGCCGTCTCTTTCCTAAGACTTTTCTCCCTAAAACCTTTTTATTTATTGTCCTTTGAGGTTTTACCAATCCTTTTCATTTGTTTCTATTCACATTTGTTCTTCTCTCTATTTTCTACATTTTAGATCCTAATATTGTGGTTTAACATTTACACCCTCTTCTATAAAACTTTCATAAATTATATGCTTATATCCCCAGATTTTGGTTTGCTCTTTACTCCTTATTCAGTTTCTTCTTCCTTACATTTTCCCTCGTCTTACTTTCCTCACTTCACTTTCACTTTCTCATTTTTCTTTGTTTAACCTCTTTAATTTATTTCTTTACGTTTATTGTTTCATTTGCTACGGAAACAATTTCTTACGACGGGTCATGTTAGCCGACCCCATATCTTTTGGAACTAAGGCTTTGTTGTTGTTGTTGTTTCATGCCGTCTCTTTTCTGCTAAGATATGACCTTCAATATGATGCAAAAAAAAAAAAAACTCCAACCCTATGTCGCTAGAGCGCTTTCTCGTGCACGAAGCCGAGAGACGGTCTAAACACAACTCATTTTCCATCAAATTGAAGCTTATAATTGGTAATTTATAAGTCCACATATATAAACAGAAGCAAATTACAGCTACAGCCTACAAGTATTGCCACTGTAATCAAGCATTCAAAAAAGAAAGTGACAAAACAAACCTTTGAATGTAGCAAGCCATTGGAAACAAGAACAGACCTATCATACACACAAAATTTCCCTCCATCCATGCATGTTACAGCTCCACCAGCTTCTTCAACAATCTGCATAAACAGAAAATGTGTAAGATGAGATAGAACTCTAGATTCTAGAAGAGCACAAGCTCCTCACTTAGTCCTAAGTAAAAGAAGTAAAAATGTCCATGTATCAGTATCTGGATTTCTTAATTCTTTCGAACATGGCACGAGAAAACTTTAGGTCAAATTCAAGACACACGCGAGATGTCAAAGTAGAAGAAAGTAAAAGTAACCAGAGGCAAGTAAGATCATTGAAAAGTTCCATTTGACTATTGAAGATTGAACTCAGCAGTCACACAGCATCCAGTATGATTTTATTTAAATTACACACACACATACAAGGTTCTTAAGCAGATGGATCAATTTCTTATAATTGTAGCTATATTTTACTAGTATAGTATAATCAACACTTCTTCTCTGTTTTAGCAAATTTCTCGCCATTACTTAAACAATCCTTTCCCTGCACTCCCACTTACCCACCATCAAGCCACATATATTGCCTCCATTCATGTATTAATGCAAACACCATCACAAAAAGGGACAAACCTACAATGATACTCGTAAAATCATAGGGAGCTATCAAAAAGAGCTAAAGGAATCTGGAGTTGAGGAGTAACAAGGAAAGATCATCATATGAGGCAAAAGAAAACAAGGCAGGTTATAACCTTGCTTCACAACAAAGACTAATAGGAGACCACAAATACTCATAGGCAACTGCAGCTCCCAGTACAGCAAAAATCACATGCAGGCCACTCATAACTCTGTACAAAGGATTTTCCCTAAAAGACCATAAATGTAAATCATCATGCATCTACAGATTCTACACTAGAGAAACCTTGACGACAATCTTTCTGCAAAACTACATGGAGGAAAAGCCTGTTTTAGATAGCAACAACAACAAAAAAAATTGATTCTTGCAGCCCCACCAATGTTCTTGCCATAAGGATCAAAAGGAACAATGTTTATTTTTTAATCTACATTCTTATGCTAGACACTAGCTTCTGAACAGAAATAGAGAGGATAGAGAAGTAAAACCATATTACCAAAACACCAGCAGCCATGTCCCATGGCTTCAAACGATATTCCCAATATGCATCAGCAATTCCTATGGCTACATGGCACATATCCACTGCTGCAGCACCAAGCCTCCTCACACCCTACCCATTGAAGAGGAAACCTCTCAGTCATAGTATGTATAGTTCAAATAAAAAAGCTGCAAGTTTATCGTCACAAAAGAGATGAGACTTCATACCCTACTAATGTCTGTAAATTCCTTGAATAAATTAATATTTGTAACCCATGCATCATCATGTTCATAGCCAAAGCCTGTCACAAGAAGAGATCGCTCCACCTAAACAGATGCAAACACGCGAGTTCAATTCAGAATTTCGAAAGAGATTATAAGACTTGGAACATGACAAGAAATAGTTAACTATAAGATACTAAAGAGATGTCCCATCCAAGATCAATGATACATGATACAAACTTGTACTCTGTTCTTTATACAGCTTTGAGAGTTGAGACTCATGCCTTAGACAACCTCAGCAAAGACACTCTCAGAAATGCATGAGACATCGTCAGTTTTCTTCCATGTAATCGAAAAATGTACTTTTTGGCTGAACGATTATGTATGTATAATTTATTGCAACTTGCAAGGAGATCTTGTATTCAAGGCTCCAGCAGATTGTTACATCTTTGCTAATAAAAATCCCACTATGTATCAACACTTACCAGATCAGTTGCACTAACACTTACCAGATCAGTTGCACTAACTTGAATCCGTTGCCCATTACAAAATGCTCCTCCACCTGACAGAAAAAAAAATAGATGGGATAATTATGCAAAATAAAAGGAAGGGAGCTGAAGGAAATCCAATCAGTAAAACTTCCCACCAGCAATTGCTGTAAATGTGCGAGTATTCCAGCACATAGCTCCACCAACAAATTCAACCTAAAAAAATGGAAACCATAAATTAATTATTTACTCACAAGAGTTTGATGCCAAAGAAAACTTTAAACTCTTCATCCTAACCAGGTCAACATTCAACAGCTCCTCATTTCTACAACACAGGCTAATCAATTTTTTTTTGTCTTTTGTAATTCAAGTCCAAGATAAAACAAAATTTTATTTTGATGGAACAAGGAACTGAACATCAGCGAAGCACCTGCATTCCCAATAGGCATATGTCTGGACTCTGGAATGAAGTACCTGCATCTATGACTTGGTAACAAAACCCTCTTCTCCCAACACTCAAGTGCATATGTCTGGACTCTGGCATGAAGTACCTGCATCTATGACTCGGTAACAAAACGCTCTCCTCCTCAACACTCAAGTGCATAGTTACAAAGCTACAATTATTGCTGCTGCAAGCCTGCAACTAATATTACTACTAATACTAATGTTGTAACTACCTTAAAAAGATTTATCTCTAGCTGTTCACAATTATATCATAAGCTAAACAAGCTAGACTCATCAGCAGCCAAGTCAACAAAGAAATTATTTACCACAGCAGCAGCTACTGGCCTCCCTCGGAACAGAACACCCACAGAAACTGCAAAGCTAGGATAACCATGAGCAAAATTTGTGGTGCCATCTGCAGATGAAATTTGATTCACATAAGTAACAAAAAGAGAGGGGAAGCTAAGGACATTGCTCAAATTCAGAACTACTAGCTATTAAGTAAATTTAGAAACAAAGCCTATAATTATGTTTTATCAAGACCACGAGGTAGAGAGACATAAAGTAAGCCGTTATATGATCAAACTAGAAAAGGAAAACAAGAAAAAAACACAAATAAGAGACAAGCTTTACATGAGTCATAAATTGCAAGCCCAGACCAGATATCGTTTAAGGACAACATTGATACTAAAGGATGTATGTGACTTTGATTCCCGTGTTAAAAAAAAAAAAGATGCAAGGAACACTACCTCATTGTACTCAAATTTCATTATTTTCTCTTAAGCACTGTATTATGTACAAAGAAAAGGCACCGAAGTTCTTTAAATCATTCACCCCATTTGCTCATCCTCATCCATCTTCCCTGAACCACTAATTGTGATGTGGCCTAGTTAGACGAATCTAAGAAACAAAAAGAACTCCCATACTAAATACTAGAACACACCACGCACTAGCAACCATATTCTAAAACCAAAAAAAAAACACATCTCAAATAAAAAAATAAACTGTGAGAGACGAACAAGGAGAAGCCAAAGAAAGCTCAATAGTGACATTCAATTCTGTTAATTGATCAACATCCTCAAACATTTTTTCTAATAGCCACCCGACTGTGCCAACTATAACTTTTGGTCTTTCAAATGCAACTTATTTGAACCCCATCCAGCACAATCACATCTATTACATAATGCACAATCCAACCCGATCTTGACTAGCACCCAACCAAGAAAAATGGTTTTGACCAAAATTTTGTTACCCCGGAACTTGAATTTATCCAAACCTGAACAACCCAGAAAATTTTTGGTCTAACATGACCCAACCCTATTTTGACCGATTGACCTGAAAACCATTGCATTAACGGCCATTATGGTAGCCGAAAACAAATGGTGGTAATGGTAATAAATTTATAAGTAATTTCGAAAAGATGGTCTCATGTAAATGCCCAAGGTAATGGAACTCTATCCTCATACATGTGATTATCGTCACAAATTTCCTCGTACCACTCAATACCATCTCTAAAGATGTAATGGAAACTTAAAAGGAGAAAGAGGTATATCCGTATATGAGGATGGACAAATATTTCCACGGACACTAGGATGAGATTTTCTTTATAAAGTTAACCTATTAACTCACTCCCATTACCACGATTAATTAATACCTATCATACGGGCCATATATGTAATGATATAAGATTATAAGAAATTTCCTACATATAATAACTTCGCTTAAATTAAAATGGTTAGCTATTTGGCATGTATATATTATTAGGATTTTATGTTCAGGATTAACTAATCAATGACAGTTTTTGCTAACACTACCTAATACAATTTTTTTTTATAAAAAGAACATTACTTTATAAAACCAAAAACATTGAGTGCACTACCATTTGACATAATTCGTTAATATTTGTCATGAATGGGGCTGAACTGAATTCCCTCCACTTACCTTCAACCGAAAACTCGATTTTACCTGCTTCAGCCAACTTGAATAGACCATATACTTCTCTGTCATAAATAATTCCCAATTGAATATTGAAGACAAAAGTTACACGCCAAATTTCCTTCTCTCTTGCATAAACAAGCTATTGACATCGAATTACAAGGCCAACCAATTACCTTAAAGGAAAGTCAATCAATTACATTGTGATAAATCAAGGGCTTGCTTGGCATTAGGAAAAATAATAAGGGGTAATAGGAATCAATTAGTATTAGGGCATGGTAGATGGGAGTGGTGGTTGGTGGTTGGTGGTTGGTGACTATCAAGACTTGGTGGATAAAAATATTACCCCCATTTAGGAGTAAAATAAATGCACTACAAGAGGTCAGGGAAACATGTAATCCCCATTTGAGAGAACAAAGTTCTCTATAAATTAGTAAAATAAATACCCTCACTAATTATGTTAACAACAATTTACCTCCATAGTAATTTCCAAGGTAGAAACTACCCCCAATCCATGGGTTAAAAAAAGGCCGCCACCTATCCTTTCCCCCCTTATCTAAATAATTTTAAAAAAAAAAAAAAAAAAAAAAAAACAAACAAAAAAAAAAAAAAAAACCCAATTTTAAATTTTTTTTTTTTTTTTATTTTTTTATTAGATAAAATTTGATATAAAAAAAAAAAAACCCCCCCCCCCCCCCCCCACCCCCAACCCCCAAACCCCACAAAAACCAAATTTTAATTTTTAATGCCCCTAATTCATTCCAAGTATGGCATAAAGGGAATCTTGAAGTTATAGGACTCTTGGAAACTATCATGTAATATGTATGAGACCTAAAAGTAGCACACAAGACGCTTAACAACTTGTCTAATGAAACAAAATATAAAGCTAGTCTTCCTTGGAACAGACAATGTAATGTAAGGAACTAAGGAAGTGCTTAATATAAAGACGTGATTGGAATGGTATTATTTTGGAGGGGCAATGATAAGTTGATGGACATTCTTTAGCATCTCAGAATAGGAAGCAGAGATAGACTACTTCTTTGGCCAAAACAGCCTGGACACCCAAAAAAAAAAAAAAGTTTATCATTGTATATGACAGAGAACTCCGAGACCAAGTGGTGCAAAAGAGAGCAGAGAACATAGCCACAGGATATGAACATCAAACGTAATTAATGAAAAGGGAGAAATGACCTAAAGGATCAATGCACCAAAGATAATCAGAAGAAGCTTCTCCGATAATTCCTCCTTCTTCCCCAAGAATAAGATGGTCCTTGAAGTTTGCCCCCACAACTTCCAAAATAGCAGTCTCACTCATTTTATCTGTTCTGTACATTAAATTACACGATGATAAATTTCTAGTCCTTCAAATTGCTGTCAGAAAATAGAATGACAAGAAGTTACAGGATTTATAAGAACAAATTGTCAAGAACATGAATAATAGGTTAATTTTGAAGTACAAGGATGAAAAGTCAATAATGCAGATGATTGATTATCAATTGTAAAAGTTTACGACTTCAGATCATCTCTTTAGAGTGTGTCTTGAATTAAAATTTGTTGAACTTAACTGAAGAATTTTAAATTTTGCTCAACTTCATTGAAATCTAAATGTTCTGACATATGTACCAAAATAGACTGAATTTTGCTAAACTAAACAAAAATTTTGCTTCTTGAAATTAACCTAACTAAGCAATATTATGTCTTAAAGAACACACTTAAAGAAAGGGGCATAGAAAATCAAGATGGATTCTTTGTTCTTTTCTCCGGTGATCGAGTCAAAATGCAACATAATCAAGCAAATCATGCACATATATGATCATGGATGACACAAGATACATGACATGGTTGTGTCATGTGTGAAATGCTGAAGCCAGGGCACTACATGTCTACAACCCAAGTTGAACCAGACTTCCCCCTATAGTGTGCCATTTGACATGTAGAAAGGTGGAGATGAGATGGGGGAACAGCAACCAGAAAAATAAAAAATCCTTTTGAAATGGGAAAATTGGCAATCTTCTCTAGGGTCTGCACATATATAATATCAGTCAATGCATTTATCATTCTCTGTACTCCCAGTCTACATAGCATGTGTACATTAGCGACAAGTCACAACATGATATGTCTGTAAAGCCTCCAATAGTATTAAGATCCTTACACATGAAATGAGTACTTGAAAAACTCTGTAAGTGGCAAATGCAGATCATCTAAGAGAAGTTATTATCAATTAGGGGTCATTACTCAGTCACCAAGTCAGTGAGTCCTTTATAAGAAATTTTCCGAGGCTTGTTAACAGCATCCATGACTACCTGAAACAAAAAATACCCAAAGAAGTTGAGAACTCAAAGGCTACCAAGATTACGTTAGCAGCTTAAATCACGGAACACCAGAAAAGCTATGAAGGATCTCTACACAATTACTTTTACTATGTGCCATTAGACTATTCTGAAAGCAGCAGTTGCTTGATACACTTTACAATCAAGAAATACTAGAATATCCAATTTGGAATTTGCTTTTTCTTGTGATAGATAAAATAATATCGTTAAGCAGCAGTTCCTTAATACACATTAAAATCTAGAATATGCAGCAGTTACCAAGGGCATATCACAATTCAGCAACAAAGAAAAGAGTTTCAGCACTCACAAAAACCAGAAGCCCCTAAAAACTTTCGAAAACAAAAAAAAATATCAATTTCAACCACATTCAAGTATATTGTATTGCATCAGTTGAAGCACAAGACACTACTTGGTTCCACATACACTCTTACCCATTTGTATGGGATTGGTACAGGAGAAAAGTGAGATTTAAGGACTCCCTCAGAAGTCATCGCACTTGTTCCATCTTTCCTGAACATGCATAAATTCCGCCCACAATAGATATAATACTCAACTACTGGTGAACCACTCTTCTCTTCAAGAAGATCTAACAAATTTCTATACTACTTGTCAACTACATAAGATAAGACTCTATCCCTTTAGTTGTGAAATGGAAAGAAACCCAAACATCTTAAGTAATGTTGCTTTGTCCTGGAAAGTCCACTCATCTGTGTTCTAACATGTTATAATAACAGATAAAGATTTGAAAAAAAAAATTGAAATTTACCCTGTCCCTATATTATAGGCCATGAGTGTATCTTAGACCGTCACTGAAAGATATGCCACTTCATCAATTTAGTAAATCACATTATCAACTTTCCATATTACCCTTAATGAGATCGTGTTGCCCAGTTCATAGCAAACATAAACGAATTTTGTTTATAACACCAAACTATGTAGTACATTAAACCAAAAAAGTAGTATATTAACATGAAAAGGTAATATATTGAAATTAAAACTATCGTTGTCTTACTGTAGCTTATAAAATGTTAGTTATATCTTATATGTTGATTCTTTTATACTACCTTTTATTATTTAATGTACTACATTTATGAATTATGATTAAATATACTACTTTTTTTTAAGAATATACTACCAAACAGTGTTATAAACACTATAGCGTTTATAGCAGCTACGAACCGAACATTTCTCCCCTTAATGATGGCTTCAACTAAGAATTTCAAAGATAGACAATATTGGTATGGTGTAGACGTAAAATTTAAATAATGAAGAGCAATTATGGTAAATATAACTTAACCTTAAAAATGATCCTCAGTCAAATACTATAGCCTATTTTACTAAAGACGAAGCGAGTGGAATTTCTCCGCATATCGCATTATCTGCACCAGATATCATTGTTGAACATAAAACACTTTTTTCTTAAATTAGACAAGCACATATCAAGCTAATATGACCTACTAGATGATCATCAACCAAATTGGATGTCAGCAACAAGGCAGCTTAATTAGCAGCAAGCAGGGTTTTCTTTTCATTGCTTATGGGAAACCCTCTTCCCAATTCCCAAAAAATAATAGTACTACCTCCGTTTTACAATACGCACACTCGCACAGCATATTTCTTTTTCGGATGTTTCATAATACTTGTAATGAAGTAGTATCTTATTTGGTAAACTATTTTATGCAAACACACTTGTGCCTTCACTTACCCCACCAATCTACCACCGTGTGGTGCACTACTTTATTTTTATTCTTGATCATATGGGTTCATGTGTCACTTTCCTATGTTGCATGTATTGCGAAACGGAGGTAGTACCGTAGTACTAACACCCATACTGCCCACTGAAAAACAAGAATATCTCCTGCCCAACCACAGTTCTCAAATTTCACAATCTAAAATACATTAGCAAAAAAAACCAAGAAATTAAGCAGAAAACTTAAGCAATTTAGAATTAAACTTTAAACCTCAGCACCAGTTTTGGCAGCTTTTTCAACAACCCGAAGAAGTTCATTGACGGGAATTGGGCCGGTTGATTGGGCCCCCACTTTAGGAAATTGGGTATCTGACAAAACAGCACTGGTGCAGACTGATACTCTTGATGAACATGAAGATGAAGGTGTTGTGTTCGACGAAAGTACGCCGCCAAAAATCCCATTTTTCAGGGATTTTGAAATTTTTTGATGACGAGAAAATGCAGATGATTGATGGGTTTTGTGATTAAAAGTTGGAAATGAAGTGGGTAATTGGTGAAATTTTGAGGGTGTTATTGAAGATGAGATTAAGCACCTCTCCATTACTAGTTGGATTGATCAGTGACACAAGAATATTTGCACGGTTTCAGTTTTCAGTGAATGAAGTTGAGCCGTTTATATGGATGGACGTTGTAATCTAAATCATTTGGTTTGTAGCGTAATTAAACTTGTGTGACAGTATGAGACTCTGAGTCGGGATGCTAAACTGCTAATAGAGTTGAGGAGCACACGAGCATTTCGAACTCGACTCAGTCAACGCTCAGTTAAAACTTGCCTCGGCTTGAAACCTTAATGAGAATGAGTTGAGCATAATCTAACTTGACTTGATAAGCTCGCGCTTTACGATAGTTTAGCATTTTTAATCATTATTATCTAACTTTATATGCTTATGACTCTTAAAAAAAATTGTCTTCGTTCTCAAAGAAATTTGTTTGCAATACTAAGATGAGGAAGAAGAGAGCATTTACATTAAGCACAATATTTTATGCGGCCCACTATGCTCAAATACAACCAATTTCCATGGTTATGTAGTACTATATAGAGGCGATATAGTGGATGAGGAAAATAATGGTGAAAAAAAATTCATATTACAAATTATTAGAGTAGTCTCCAATAATTAAATTCATTAGGATAATTAGATCTCCAATCTTTTATTTTCTAGAAAGAACAGAAAGAACGGGACATATGTTAAAAGAAGAGAAATTAAAGCTAAAGTAAGAATTGAGAGAGTCTCACATGGGTGAAAGAGAAATGAAAGGAAGGTAGGAGTTTATATAAAACAAAACTCTCATTGAAACATATACTAAAGCTCGGAAATTGGCCATTTTTTGTAATCATCTAGATTTTGGGCTTTGTAATTATCCAGATTATGGGTCTTACTAAGGTTGATATTGTGTTGGACTTTTGTTGACCAATGACCATTGGAAGTTGACCCAAGCCTTTTGGTCTCCATCTTGAGTCGAGCTCATTTGAGTCGAACTATTCAAGCAAATCGAGTCGAGTTTTGAGTCGAGCTACAAAAAATCTTGACGAGCACGAGTCCAACAGGAGCTTGGCAAGCTTAATTAACTAGCAACGAGCACGAGTCAAGTTGGATTGAAAAATTTCCGAGTCGAGCAGAGCTCTGCTCGGTTGCTCGCGATCGACTCACTCAATGAGCACCCTTATATGAGAGTAGTTGTTAGGAATATTTGATGAGAGCCAATTATAACAACCTTATAAAGTTGAGTTCTTTAAATAACAACATTATAAACATTTTTTATAAAAACAACCTTATATCACACTTTCTTTATTAATAAAAATCACCACTACATGACGGATTCTGTTAATGAATCTATTTGTGAGGCTCACCATTTCATTTCCTTTTCGATTTTCCTCCAATTATTTTTCCTCTTGCCTCGTCTATTGTAAATGAAGAACAATGAAAAGCAAAAAATTCACAAATTCACAACTCCAACAATACTTCAACAAAATCTAAGTTAGGATTGTTACAATGGGGAATATTTCGAATCTTTTTTTTTTGAAGTGGAAAGAAGAGCTATATTTTATCCAGTTTCACCAAAGCAACAATGCTTTGGGGAAACTGTCAACCCAATGATTTAAATTCTCTATTCCCAGTGAACTTGTTGAAAACTATGATGGATATCTTTCATCCTTTATTTTGGTTTGTTAATATGCTACTTTTCAGTCTGGTTTGTAATATGATACTCTACTGTTGTGGTGTTTGTGTGATGGGTTAAATTAATATATATTATCGTATTTTGTGTTAAAAACAATGCTTTGGAGAAAGCAATCCATACAAATATATTCAACATTTCCCATTGTATCCCACCTAGCCACGAAGTGTGCTACAGTTTTACCCGCCCTTTTAACATGAGAAAACGACGACGTACGAAAGTTTGAAAGAAGCCTACAAATATCATCATAGATCAATTAATTAAATAGGAGTAAAACCCTGTTGTTTTTGTTTCACAGCCTTAACCACCAAGACTCCAAGAGAGCATCACTTTCAAGAGAGATGTTCTCATACCCAAGTCTCCTTGCTAGCTCCAATCCATATCTTACCGCAGCCACTTTTGCCAAGTCTGCATGCCAAGTGACTTTAATCTTATGCACAAAGTAGAAGAAATTTCAGCAGCAAAATCAAGGTAAATTCCATGCATTTAGTATATTAGTAGGTTTACAAAAAGGCGGGTAAAGAGATGTAGTTTACAAGGATTATTGGGATGAATTGTTGAAAGGTTGTTGATATATATGTCAACATTGATATGTTTGAGGCAACATTATTAGTTGATCTTGTTATTGTTTTATTTCTTCCTCCCATGTTTATATTTGGTGTAAAGCTTATGGTGTTACGACTTACAAGCATTGCGTCAATGTTATTCTAGGGTTTTCCAAATTCATGCTCAAAATATTATATATCTTCTTATATACTGGATTGTTAGGGTTATAATTAAAGATCTTCAAATTCAAAATTTTGAAAAAACACACTAGTAAATATATTAAATTTTTTTCTTACAACAACAAAAAAACTTCAAATTCAAAATTTTCACTTAGTTTACCATCACAATTATAACTGGACCTGGCAAACGAGTCTTGGGTTTGGTTTTGCGTCGGGTCTATTCGAGTAGGATCAATTTGTGCCTGAGTCAATTTAATCTAGTCAAGTCAATTCGGGTTCGGAGAATA
This sequence comes from Beta corolliflora, assembly GCA_947648045.1. Classification (NCBI taxonomy): domain Eukaryota; kingdom Viridiplantae; phylum Streptophyta; class Magnoliopsida; order Caryophyllales; family Amaranthaceae; genus Beta; species Beta corolliflora. The sequence continues at coordinate 92,931 of CANSZD010001312.1, forward strand.
AGTCTGTTCGGATTTGGTCGAATATCGAGCCAGTCTGGGTTTGTGCCAGGTCTTAAGTCAACTTTTGTTGATCAAATTTTCATTAGAAGTTGGGTTGATCATATTTTTAGTTTAATAACTTGCCTTACAATTTTGAAAAAAAATACATTTTTGACCATCAATATCTTTAGTTTATTATTAAAATTTTGAAAAATAGATATAATATTGATCAACTATACACTATGATATATATTAAGAAATATATTTAAAGAGAAAGTAGGAAGATCTCTACGAAACGGGGGGAATATATTGTATATCCTAGCTAGGAAGCACTATACATGATCAAAGTGTGATCGGCCCGAAAAATACTCGGGATTGGGCATAATTTTTGGCCCGATTTTGAAACCGGCCTGAATTATTTTTGGTTTGAGACAGGTTTTGGGCAAACCGAAAATAACCTTTTAGTCTAAATTTGTCCCGACCCGATTTTGGCCCGAAAAACCTGCTATTTTTGGCCTGCAAAAGCGGGTTTTGTGCACAAAAATTGCCACGAATTTTGGCCCGGTTCGACTAGTGGGCAAATTTTTAGGAGTGGCCCGGCCCGACCCGCTATTTGATCACCTCTACGAAGCACTTAGGCTCTTTTATATTCAACTTATTTTAGAAAAAAATAAATTAAGATAAGTTCAAATAAGTTCTGATTAGTTCAGTCTAATCCTAGTAAGTTTCAATAACTTGACATAAGTTTGATTTATCATATTTGCATATATTTATTTAGGTGCATTTAGGTTGCATTTTAGGAACATTTAGGTGTAGTTTAGTTCATAATTACATATAATTACTTACGCTGTAAAATATTACTTTTTTGTGTGTTTTCTGTGTTTTTTTATATGAATTTAAGTTATTGAGAACATATTTGGATTGTCATTGAACAAGCTTGAGTATTAGGAGCATATGGAAGGAAGTACATTGCATAAAGATCGTTACAGATATCTTTGAGTGCAAATTTAAGCCAAAACGAAGTTGGAATTAATAGAAAAAATGTGGAAGTTAAGTCATAGCTTTTGTCCATAACTTATGATGTGCTAATGATATTGAATAATTCCAGCGGCATTGGAAACTATACTTGAAGGGCTTCCCAATGATAATTGATAGGTGGCATGGCCCAAGGTGAATTCTATGTCCTCACAAGTTCATACATACTGTTTGTTGAAATATGTCCAACGTGTACGTATTTGCTAATTCCGCCCATTTAATGATTTAATGCACTTTCCTTTTCTGTAACTTAATTACGTTCCTACTAGTATTAGAAGATAAAATTTTATGTTAGAGGATTTCAAAGAAGGTAAGAACACCTTTTTTATTATTCAAACTTAGACGTTATTTTTCCTTCCTTTTAGTTTTCCTCTCTAGTTGTTCCTAGACTCATACAGTCATACTTTTAGCCCTAAATGCCATTACACTCCATTGCAATTAATTGAAGGAAGTTTTCATTTTTAATTCCCCCAGTTATATTTCTTCCTTACTCTTTCTTTGTTTATTGATTTGATTTTATTGGTATTCCTTTCTTTAATTCTAGGTTAATTCCCTCATTCTAGTAATCATGAGTTATTCATTGGATTTGATTATTTCTTTTGTTAGTCATGTGTGAGTAGTTTAGTTACTAGGATTTTGGGGATCTATGCATGATTATGAGGGATTAATTTGAATTGTTTATGCTTAGTAATCTTTTCTATTCTTTATTATTGAGTTGTTCAAGCTAGTTTACAAGTTAGGCAAAACTTGTTTATTAGTTTTGCAAATACTGAATTGTGCATTGAGAAATAAAATTTTGTATAGGCTTTCAATGGTAGAACAATCCTTGTGAAAGTGAGAGCGACTCGGGGAGTTTTAAGGGAGACAATGTTTAGGAGAAATTGCATAAGCCTCGATAGATTGATTTATTAAGTTTTTATTCTTTTTCTTTGCAATCTCGAATTTCATACATGATGAAACAAGATCTAAGGCTTTTATTATTCGATTCATATATCCAGGCCAGTTTTGGGTCCGATCAGTTTCTAGTCGGATCAATTTCAGGCCAAGACTATTTCCAAATTTTATTTTATTCGGAGATATGTATGAGTCGCGTCTATTCGGGGAGTCTAGGTAAATTTCAAGTCAACTAGATCAAGATCGGAACATTCAGGGAGGGACGTTGGGTCTATTTTGCGAGTTCTAATTATAACTGTCGTGACTCGTGATAAATGATAATAACAATCAATGTAACATATCCTTATTTTTTTGTGCAAATTTCTAACTAATATATTAAAAGGTACCTCTCAATTAAATAAATAACATTGTGTTGTTACTGCGTATCGAACACATGACCTTTGAAATGAAAAGTGAGAGTTTAACCACGAATCTAACATTACATCATTGTTTACTATTTCAAATAAAATATAATAAGATCTTATATTTATATCTTATTAATATACTTATACAAGTAGTTAGATCCCTAACACTTTAATGGTATTAAAGACATAAGCTCTTAGTCCAACCAATTTTTTTTGTAGAAACTTTGAAACATTGCTTTCATCTCCAAACTTTTTAAGCGTTTATTTTTCAAATTACCATGTAATTACTTATTATGTTTTATTACCCAAAAACGCCTAATAACTAAACAAAACTACTTATTATATTATGACGTCAATTTTTCCTCACAAAAGAAAAAAAACATATTATTTAAATGACAATTTTATTAAAACTTCCACAAAATCACTTACTCGATGTGGAATACTCACTAGTTTCTAAGTCACAAAATGATAACGGGTAGAAGGAAAATCGGGTATCTGGTGCCCGCCCCATAACCGCCAATTGCGAAGCGAACAAAAAGAATCGCAATCCACTTCCACGTTCTTTCCCCTTTTCCTCTTTCTCTCTCATCTCAATTCTCAATTCTCAATTCTCAATTCTCAGCTACCTATTCACCTCGCACAAGTTTCTTCCATGGTGCTAATTTGACATCCAATATTTCGGCAACATCTCTCCTCATAAATAAAACATGGTTGCCGCTTTGCTTGTTAACCCTAATTTGTCCACACCCTTCCTCGGCTCAAATCTGTAACTCTCTCTCTCTCTCCGAAATGTTATCTTTTACAAAATTCAATTTAATGCTAATTTGTTTGAATTTGTGTTTTTGACAGTTCTTTGCGCCAGAATTTAAGGAATTTAGCGACACATGGAGTTAATTTTAGATTACCTAGGTGTGCAGTAGATTCGCCTTATGAAGGTACACATTTCAGCATTCAATTTTCGTCATAGTTTTTGATTTTTGTTATTTTTTATGGTACTTTTCTTATTTCGACTGATAGTTTAGCTGGTGAGGAATTATTAGTTACTGGGTAGTCGAATTTGATGATTCTTTTTCCTTTTTGAACTTCTTGTTTCCTGAATGTGTGTTTCAATTCACTTGCATATACTAGTTGCTTGATCATTTTAAAGAGAAGGAAAAAAAGTTAAAGATGAATGATAGGAGCTTAGATTAAGAGAGGTTGAGTTTGCGGTAGCGGTAGCGTTTTGTCGAAGGAAGAGTTAGTACACTATTTGATATCATAAGGTGTATGTAACAACATAGAAAAATATGGCACTCTAGTTTTGGCTAGTTAATGGCTGTGCTGTGTCGATTTGGGGATATTGGAAAGCTTACATTTCATCATATACTTGGGCTCACTGCTCTTATTGCGGTGGCTGTTAAGTAGATTCTTTAATTGATTTGAATTATTGTAGGCAATGTTTCAAAGTTTCCAAGGGTGAACGTGTGGGATCCTTACAAGCGCCTTGGCATAAGTCCGTATGCTGCTGAGGACGAAATATGGAGTTCTCGCAATTTTCTTGCACAACAATACGCTGGAGATGAGAGAAGTGTGGAGTCTATAGAGGCTGCGTTTGAGAAACTTCTGATGAGAAGCTTTTGGGAGAGAAAGAAAACGAAGATTAACCTGAAGACAAGGTTGAAGAAGAAAGTTGAGGAATCTCCTCCTTGGGTGAAGAGTTTGCTCAGTTTTGTTGAGCTTCCTCCAACTGTCATTATTCTTAGAAGATTGTTTTTATTTGCATTCATGGCTTGCTGGAGTATAATGAATTCTGCTGAAGGTGGACCAGCTTTTCAGGTAAGTTATGACTGGTGTTCATTTTTAAAAATCTTTGTAACTACTTTCTCGTCCTTGTATCCTGGGATTTTCTTTGAACTCGGACCTTGTTGGTCTGGATGACTTATGTAGTTTTGTGGGAAATTATCTGCATTGGAGTAGGAAATATGTTGGTTTCATACGGGATAGTGGTATGAAGATTCTTTAGCGTAACGTCTTTACAGCAATCAATTTGCTGTTCTGGTTGTAAAGAAATGACAGTCTTATGAAATCGAGCTAAATCATCAATCTGATTTGATAACATAGTTTTCTCTGGACTTTGCTTTAACATCTTGTGTCTGGAATTTTTGCGGTAGTTCATTTTAGGGTGTCTTTTGCATGGTCTTTTATGTGGATGAACCTCATTTAAGGACTACCGGTCCTCTTTTTTGTTGAGTGTTTTTTTGCCTCTGTAAAGAAAGAAGACGTGGACGGATCAAAACTAAAATGGACTAGGAGTTTTCCAGATGTAGGATGTACATTAGGCGACTACTCAAAAGGAAAAGTTGTGGTGCTCATTGCTCACTCAATCACTTACTCTATCTGTTGGAGTATCTAGCCTCTTCACAAGAAAGGTTCCATGAAGTTTTAAAAGCAAACAACATTTCCTCTTAGTATGTTTTCAGTGAGCTTTCTTCTTCTTAGAGAAATAGTTTGTCTATCTTACCCTGATCTTGAAGCACTGGCCTAATCCTTCTCTTGGAAGTGTAAATAGGCGTGAGTGGATAATTCTTACACACTGTAGTAGCATAAATGATAGCTCCTGAAAATTTCTTAACCTGAATTTTTTTGTTTAAAATTCTATTTAGCTGATTCAGATCTATTCAAAATCAACTGTCTCGTAGGAAACTAGGGATTGCATGCTTGCCTTTACATACGTAAGAAAGAGGAATGAGTTTAATGTGCAGGATACAGTTGATAAGTATGTGATAACTATGACATTTATGCTCATGTTGGGGGGAAGGGGGGTCGAGTTTATTATTTGAGCTTGAAAACCCGTACTTAGGTGGACTCTCTACCTTTTACTTGATTTGGGCTCATGATCATCTCATCTGGCAAATTACTCGAGCATCTAGAGGGGCTCAATAGAGAGCTCGTTTACAACCCATTCTTAAACTCATTTAGTTACTATGATGAACAATATCGGGGTGGATGGGCGTCAAGTTTATTAGTTGAACTTGAATACCCGTACTTCGGTGGACTCTCTAGTCTCTACCTTTTACTTGATTTGTGCTTATGATCATCTCATCTGGCAAACTACCTGAGCATCTAGATGGGGATCAAATATAGCTCAATTACGACCCATTCTTAAGTCACACAGTTACTATGATACACAATATCAATGTTACCCGTAGTTTCTTCAGAAGGGTCCCTTCTGAGGTGGAGATAGGGGTTGATTGATATAGCTTTACCCTGTGATAATAAAGAGGTTATTTGTATTATATTCTTCATTTGAGAACGCAACAACTTTCTACTACTTCATGATAAGCACTTTCATTCTTATTAGCCATTTTGATTCCCTTATAATCCGAAGACGAGGAATAGTGTATTTACGGCCCCATTGGAGACTTGGAGGGGACAACTATGATTTTTTCTAGTTCAGAAAAGGATCCCTCAACAGGGTCTGGTTTTCTGTCTGTTCTATTATGGACTATTTGGCTTTCCTTTCTACCAATCATTCTCTATTCTAATCAAAAAATTCTTATTCGAAAAGCAAGTCTATTTAATACTAACTTCTTATAATGGAAGTATAAATGAGAAGGAAGTTGCTATGGGACTGAACTTGATTTAATTTGGAACCACAAATAATACGGAAGAGAGTTCATTATTGATCTTTTTGCAAGAAGCCACTTGTCCTCCTTTTTGGGGATAAGTCCCACTTACCAAAATTTAGAATAACAGAGTGGCAAGTGATAGTTTAATTGTGTTGAGAAATGAGTTCACAATATAGCCTTTGACGAGTAGCTTGTGATTATACATTAGCCAGAAAGGCCCATTTACAATTATTAGTTGAGCTCAAACTCTGCACATGCAATCACAAGCAAATGGTGCTCTGTCTATATGGGCGAGAATGATGTCCTGACTTAACCTCTAACATCTTGTGCCTAGTTTTTCTAATTACATGCAAAGAACATAGGTTATAAAGTAGCCTTTGACAACTTGGACCCTTTCTAGATTGTGTATGAAGCAATGGAGTTGCTTTTCCCGCGGGAGTGAGATTGTACGCTTATGGGTTTTGAAGTGGGATAACAGTGCTATGTTGAAGTGAAGGCATCAATAGAGGTGATGTTCATTATTTTCCTCTGCGTTAGAGGTAAATTCTTTAATCTGACCATCTACTACCTAATCCTGGAATCTACTGCTAATTGTTCTTAAAGAAAATCTGTATACTTCCTCCACCCCAAATTAGTTGCAACATAGGAGGAAGGCACAAGTTTTAAGGAGTGCATGTGGAGAGGAGAGAGATAGAGAAAAATAAATAGAGGGATCCATGTGATAGGAAAGAGATAGAGAGTATTCATTACCAAATGAAGTAACAATTTGACATTTCTAAAATGGGGAAGTGTTGCAACTAATTTGGAATGAACGAAGTATGAGTTTTCAAGTGAAGGATGAAGGCTGAAGGCAATGACAATATTAGCTCATTACGAAAATTGTCTTATGTATCAGTAGTTTGAGATGTTTCCGACATCCTTGCATGAGTTTGTAGATCTTCAGCTCCAAACATGTGAAATCGTCTTCTTTCCTGAATTGCCTTTCTATGTGAAAAATAGGACTCAAATGTACAAGGGAATTTGTGATAGATTTGCAGTCAAAGAATGGATGCAACTTGTAAAGGCATATAGTCTAAGATGTTTTCTTATATATAAGAACATCCCACAGGTTGGAATGAAAATTTCTTGCCTTTCAACTCTGTTAAGGGCCTCTCAGCTCTATCATGAGGGACTTTTTCAAAAGACCTTGAAGTGGAAATTCATCCTCATGCCTTCAGTTTTCCTTCTAAAAGTGCTTGCCCATCCTTTTTATCTTATTGAAGTCCTATTTAAATCCCTATGATCTCAAAGCTTGCTTGAAGGCCTTTGCTTGGCATTTTCATGCACAAACTGTGATACATATGTCTTTCCTATTTTAATCTCTACATATGCCATCCCCACATTTAATCCTTTCATTTCATACCCTCTTCCCTTTATAGATTGGATCTTAAATTTATAGCCGTAGTTCACAGGTTTTCCTAAGTTATAAGATTATGTTTGCAATCTTGCTATTTAGCTATATATCTAGAAAGTGGAAAGTCCATGGTACCTCCGTATCCTGTAGATTGTTCTGCATAATTTCTAATTATTAAAACTATTAAGCATGTTGGTGTCTTAAAGATAATAACTTGATGATGCAGGTAGCTCTCTCTCTCGGAGCTTGCGTATACTTCCTAAATGACAAGACGAAGAGCTTAGGGAGGGCTGCTATTATTGGGTGAGTCAATCAAAGTTTTTACAGTTCATGCTAGTCTGGGTGACACCAATTCTTCACTTTTTTCCGCCTTTCTTTTGCTGACCTGTTATTCTCCTTGCTTGCAGATTTGGATCCCTTGTGGCTGGTTGGCTATGCGGTTCTTGTCTGGGTCCAATGGTACCAGCAGCAATATTACCGACTACTTGGACTCTAGAACTCCTTACTTCGTTGGGAGTATTTGTCTCTCTGTTTCTTGGTTGTACCTTTCTTAAGTAAAACATACATGTTTTCACCGTTGAGGATTTTGAATTCTCAATGTATTGGAAGCTGATGTAAGTCCATTTTTTCACTTAGTGGTACTAATCATTTGAATTTCTTCTTTGTAGTCTGCATTAAAGAAAGCGTTAGTTTGCATAATTCACATCACATATTGTTCTCAGATAGCTAATCAAAGCTTCCTTGCCTTGGCTGCATGGTTTTGGCTATGATGGATATGAAATTGCCAAAAGTTGTAGGCTGATGATTTTTAGGGAATTTGCAGTTGTTAAATAGTAATTCTCCGTGATTGCATATTATGATACTGAGCTCTTGAAGGTGGTCTGGGGCTTTGAGCTGAGCAATGATATTTGAAACACCCATCGGGGGAATTAAGCAGTGATATTACACCTAATTGAATCATATTCCTCAAAGTGCAGAATCAATCTCATCAAGCATGTGGAATCTAATTATATTTTGTGCTACTGTCAATTTCTGTATTCCATGCCTTTGAAATTGGAAGTAATGGGCATACTTATTGAAGAAGAGGAGAGCCCCTCAAAAAAAAAAAAAGGTAGAAAATGAGTGTTTTTGCTTTTGAAAGAGAGAGAGGAGCATGGGTCGAAAAGAAGTGCTACATCTATTTTTTTTTTTTTTGAGGAATAGGGGAGGGATGATATCATTCAATCATTAATTATGAAACATTGAAAGAGTACAACCAACCCATACAAAGACTCGAAAAACAATACAAGTAATATAAACCTTAAATATATTAACTCCATTGAAAAAGCTAGCTCCGATATCCTCAGTAACTAGATGTCTTTAATACATCGACCTCATCGAGATCCATTTTGGTATAGTCTTAGGTTGAGTATACATGATCGGTTTCCGAGAACAACATCCCTAGACCAACGCACGATCAAATCCACATATCTGCACGATGAATCTTCCAAATATGCGTCCTTGAACTACACACAACAAACACACCCAAAACTAAAACTAACAAACCCACCAAGAAGGGGGTACTAACACACGCTATATAGGGAACTGAAACCATCACAAAGATGGGACTTATTGAAAGAAGACCGAAACACAAACAAACAAAACCTAAATTAACAACTTTCTCCGCCACACAAGACGACACACGCACAACCACCGGAAAGGGATAGACGCGATATAACCAGGGGAGGGGGAAGGGAAAGCCCAATAGAAAACCGGGGGGAGGGGGAAGGGGAAAACCGACGCATCACTAAAAAGCAAGGGAGGAGGGGACGCCAAAACCTATACCAACGTAACCAGGGGGAGGGGGTAACCCAAACTGAAACCAGGGGGAGGGGGAGGGGAAGCCCAAACCAACACCGAACTACTAACCGGGGGGCGGGGAGGGGAAGCCCAAAAATGCAACCAGGGGGGAAGGAGAGGGGAAGCCCAAAACTAGACTCCACTACTGGGGAGGGGGGGAACCGATGACGGAACGGGGATGGGAAAGCCGAAACACGGTGGAGGCGGCGGCTAAGCGACATAAACAGGGGAACTAGAGAAGAAAGACCCCGAAACTAGGAAGAAAATATAACAGAAGCGAAAAAACTATTCCAAAAAACAAGGGAACTCGTCGGAGAACCCGTCGGAGACCTACGCTGCGCCGGAACTCCGGCGAGTTCCTAGGGTTAGAGGTGGGGAGGGTTTGTGTTTAGAGAGAAGGCAGAGCTTTTGTTTTAGAGAGAGAAGATTTTTCCCCAAAGTGTTACATCTATTTCAAATAACAAAAATTAATAAACTTTAATGCTACATTGAGTATGGAACATAGGAGAATGTGAATGCATAAAGCTTAATTTCGGAATGAGGCCCTGGAAACAAATAACTTAATTAAGTATGAAACATTATACTTCCTCTGTTTTTTTATTGCACCACTTTTCTTTTGCAAATGTTTTTTTAATTGTACCATTTTCTATCATGGTAAACTTTTTGGACTAAATTTACCTTCTTACCCTCTCTTGACTTACCCATTCAACTCATTTAATTATTCAACCTATCCATATCAATTAAAGGCATTTATGTCCATATTCACTCTCTGTCCTTTTTCTTGTTTTTGTGCCCAAACCAAATAGTGCAATTAAATATAGAACAGAGGAAGTGCAATCTAGAATTTGTTGATGAGAGAAATCACGGACTTTAGTGGCCTTACTAGGCTGCACTTCTTGAGTCATAGGCCTTGTTTGGCAAATAGAGTTTAGAGTTTACCTGTTAGAGTTTAGAGTTAGCTGTTAGAGTTTAGAGTTTGCTGTTAGAGTTTTTAACTTTTTGTTCAGCAGATTTGACAACTTTTTTTTTATAAATGTGTTTGGTAACAATTAACTTATTGCTAAAAGTTTATTGCCATTTGTTTGTGTAAAATGACATTTATAGTCATTTTAATACATATGTGTAGTATTATTATTAGAGGCAAAAAAGTCATTAAACATATTTTTACCTAATCCTCTAAAGAGCTTTTTCATTTTGAGAATTTTATTCCAAAACTCTCTCTAAAATTCTCTTTTACCAAACACTCCTTTTAAAGTTTTTGACTAGTCAAAACTCTAAAAGTGGTCCAAAACTCTGTTTTTCCTCCAAAACTCTAATTGCCAAACACCCTCATAGTCTCTAACAATGCTTTAATGACAATTTTTTTTCTTAGAACTGCTATAAAAGAGAAAAATCGGGAAGTAATGGTCTTGAAAAAGGCTAGATATCAAACTGTTTCGTACCAAACAACATTGTATATTAAAGTTATAACATCCTGTATGTACATGTACTCAGTATTTTTACTGACACACTTTTATATTTGTTTTTTTTGTGACTTTGTCCCTGCAGTGATGACCCTATTTTGCCAAGTAAAGTTCACAAGTTGATATGATGCATAATTCAAATGGGGGAGCTAATGAGGAATCATAATTAGTTTAGAAGTTGTTATTTTATGTTCTCAGTTTCCATTGTTATTGTTGGATAATAATTATTATTTCAATAAAGAGTATTTATTTCTGTTATTTTTGCTGCATTGTTAAAGTTTAGTTAGTAGTTAATATTTCAGCCTTTAACGTTATCACGTGGCGGTAATACTCTCAAGTGTCTCAAGAGTTTTATATTAAAATATGTTTTCCAAAAAGAGAGAATTTTGGGGGTGTTACAGTACCCTTCTTCCAGTTTCTCTCTAGTATTCATATTATCCAAGACTTGACTTAATAGGGTTTCCTGATTTTTTAGAGTTGTGGCTCTGGTACCAATTGTTGTTTGAATAGCAACACTATTAGAGGAGGGATCCCAAATTTTACCATCAATGAACAGTCTTCCCCAAAGTTTGTATTTTTTTCTCTCTCTAGCGATCTAGAGGTTTGCCCACTAAAATTGTGGGAGTCCAAGAGTCATTGTAGCATGCAAGGAAACTTTCCCACTTCTTCTCCCAAAATCCTTCTTCACTGTAGCATGCAATCAGGATTAAGTTTCTCAACATTCAGAATCTGCTCTAGCCAATCAGGTGATCTTGCTTACTTGGCTCAGAGCCTACTCTAGCCATCTTTGTGTAGACATTGTACACTTGGAATTCATGCATACAAGAGACTCAATTTAATTTCTCCTCAGAAATTCTCGCTTCAAGTTATATACAGAAACATCCGTTTCCTCTTTCACCTTTCTGTAAGTTTTCTTTCCTGCTTTCATTTACTTCTCTTAGTTACTCTTTCTGTTAAGTTCAGTTAAAATTCCTTCTTTTATCATGCAACCTTCAAATTCTTTGAGTAATTTCAGAATGGGGGTGCTCTTTAATGCACCCGCATTTAACCCCATCTCAAATATCCGTTGGAATACCTCAGTTATTGGGGTATTCTTTGGACCCAACCCAACTGGCCCTCTTTTGGTTCAAGGCATCATTAACAATCAATGGGAGAGAAGGGGTAATATCAATGTCCATATAACTAGTTCGTTCTACATTTTTGAGTGTGACAATCATCGAGACGAGGATGGTCTCATTATGTACCACACTGCCATCATCGATGGTAGAATTATCACATTCAGGCGGAGACATTGGACTATAGTCCCGCATCATCTCAATTTCAACACAGCTAGGCTATGGGTTCGGATTGTTGGCCTTCCACTTGGTTTATTAAACCAAGATTGCGTGCATGCAGTGCTAAATCATGTTGTTTATGTGGACCAAGTTGATACTACCAAAGAATCTCTACCCCTTCAACCGAAAGTGAGAGCTTTGGTGCTCATTGATCTCACGCGTCCTTTCATTCCGGGTTGCTATCTTCCCCTTTATGATGACCAAGTAATATGGATCTATTTTAAATAAGAAGGTGTTTTTAAGTTCTGTGAACTTTGTGGTTGTGTTGGGCATTCTACTGTGCGTTGTTCATATTCTCCCATGGAAGCTCAAAGAAAGATTCATAACCGACTTTCTGAGTTTGAAAGGAGTGGACTTAAGGTTATGTATGGTCCGAAAGATGCACAATACTACACAAATCTTGTTATGGATTCTCCGGATCGATTTAGGTTCAGGAATTCACACCTAAATCTATGGAGAAGAGATGAACCAGACGCTTTTCCGGAATCACCTAGGCATTTGAGGCCTTATGAGGACCCCCCACAAGCAAATATTCCAGACCTATCGTCTTCCTTCTCCAGTGATTATGATACTGGAGAAGAAACTATGGATGAAGAAGACTTGCATGGTGTTTCTCAGATAAATGAAGATCCGTCTCCTATCTTTTCAAGTAATTTTATGGCTACTCCTTCGCCACAAGTGCTGGTCTTCAGATCTCCTGGTACACGTTTTGGTATAGAGGGTGATCCTTATGGGCCTTATTATTTGGCAAATATTGCGGATTCAGGTGAATTATCTCGAGCCATAGACTCTCATACTATATCTGCCGGAAATCACTCAGCTTATATCACTCATATAGTGCATCCTTTACCTCATTTCTCTAGTTCAAACCCTAATTTTGAAATTGGGGAGTCATCTAATGCGGACAAAACAACATTTCAGCTCACCCAACTTTATTTGAAACCCTAGGGATCTCTGAGTGGGCTTAGTAATACTCTCCCTAATTTGCCCTCTCAAAATACTTCTCCTTCTCTTTCTCACCCAATAGGCTTACTCAATGACATAGTCATAAATCACCTACCTCCCATTTTACCTATCTCTCCAAGATCAGTCCTTGATGCTACTGCACCTTCGATCACTCCTATAACATCTTTTTTCAGTCAAGCTAGCTTAAGATTTCGTAGGTTATTACAAAATTCTGATAATCAGGCTCGAGTTCATCCTAAACTTGAGATTGATATCCCACCTCCCCAGCCTTGGTCTCCGTACAATTCTCCGCTTAACAATTTATCAACTAATGTCATTGTTGAACATGACCCTCCTAACACTCCAGTGCATGTGCCCTCGGTTTTGAATCTTGGTCTTGCTCAAAATCCTGTATCTTAGGGGAAAAAACATGTTCACAACTCTCAGCTGCACAAGTGTATCTCTGCTGATAATTCTCCTCTCCCGGATGTAATCTACACTGATTGGTTTAGGAAGAAACGTAGACTACAGCTGCAAACTGGGAAGTTAAGGGTGCGTTTAATATGTGGAAAAAGTTGGATGGTGTGACTATATTGCTCCCTAAAGCTATTACTGATGTGCAACTGGCTCAATATTTGGGTGTTGAACCAAACTTGGATTTTGAGGTTTCGATTCCTTGGGTAGTTCTAAGAAATTCAAGATTATGGAAATTATGTCAACAGCCTCAAGTGACTCGGTCTCTTCTTCGATGGACATGGATTGTGATGCTCACTGCTCATTGATATTATCTTTCTCTCTCCCCCTGGTGAGTTGGCTGGCCATGTACAGCCAACCAGTGATCCATGAAAATCATTTCATGGAACTGTAGGAGTTTAAACGAGCCTGATTCCCCTAAAGTTCCTTATATTAATTAGTTCCTAACTACAAATCATCCTTTGTTTTTGTTCCTTAGTGAAACTAAGATGAATTTAGCTGATGTAGTGACTGGTTGTAGGTTTAAAAACACCCTTGCTTTTGTTTGTGGTCATGATGCCATAGGTTCTAAAGGGGGCTTAGTTGTTCTTAGTTGGAGTAATTTTGATATCTCTTGTATTCAAGTCTCTAACAACTTTGTACGTAGTATGTAAGGTTAAGGATGGTTCGGATTTGGAATGGTATATTATCTTTGTTTATGGGGCGCCTCGTTACCAATATAGGCAAGTTGTTTGGGATCAACTTGTGGCTACTCCCTCAAATCTGGATTGTTTTCTAATCATTGGTGACTTTAATCAATTAGATAATTCTGATGATAAACTGGGGGGGTTCTTCGATTATTAAAGGTTGGCAAGCTTTTAATAATCTCAAAATTGACGCTTCCCTTTTTGATATTCCTTTTACAGGGCCTCATTTCACTTTGACAAATAGAAGGCTCCTTCCTTTTACCATCTTTGAGCGACTAGATAGGGGTTACATGTCTAATTCTTGGTTGATGAATTTTCCTTTTAGTCTTATTACAAATCTTCCTATCACATGTTCAGATCATGGTGCAATTATTTACTCTAATAAGAACCCTTCTTTTACAAACCAAAGACCTTACCAACTTGAAAATTGGTGTTTGTTGAATAGTGAAGTTAGGATTTTGGTTCAACAAATTTGGTGTGAGTCAGTTGTTGGAAATCCTAGTTTTATCCTTGCTTCTAAACTTTCTAAAGTTCGTCAAAAGCTTCAGCATTGGTGTATTCAACATAAAAAATTCAATGGTATAGACTGGAAAAATATTTCTTCTTCTTTGGAACAAGCTGGTGATATTACTAATTTACAGCAAGCTTCATCCTATATCCATGTTAATAATGATCTCATGAAAGAGGCTGAACTAGCTTTTACTTATTGGAAGCAAATAATGAAGGATATGTGGCTTTGTTGTGCTGATACTTCGACTAGAATTTGTTATGCAAAAGTTAAAATGAGGAAGTCTCAAAACCTTATTCACTCTCTACAAGACAATGAAGGTCACTGGATTTCTAATAACCAATATATGTTTTCTTTAGTGGTTAATGTTCTTCAAAAAGGTTATTCAGAGGATTCGAATAGGGTGGAGTCTAATGATATTATGAACTTACTACATGAATTGGACTTACCTGCTCTAACTGACCAGCAAAAAGTTCATCTTCTTTCCATTCCTTGCGCTTCCGAGATCAAGAAACATATGTTCTCTATGAAAGCTAATGCCTCTCAGGGGCCAGATGGTGTTACAACAGAATTATTTAAAACACATTGGGATATCGTTGGACAAAATACAGTGGAGGGAATCCAAATTTTTTTCAGGACTGGTCAGTTACTAAAGTCTTGGAACCATTCTATTTTGGTAATGATTCAAAAAAAATATGCTCCTCAAAATGCTAATCAATTGCGTCCCATTGGATTGTGTAATACAATTTACAAATGCATTACCAAGTGTATTCTCAAGAGACTTCGAAGCTTCCTTCCTAACATCATCAGTGATTACCAACATGCTTTTGTTTCGGGTAGGCAAATGACTGACAATATATTGCTTAGTCATGAGCTGAGTCACAAAATTTCTTCAAGAAAATATGGCTCTCAAGCTCTGGTGGCTCTTAAAATGGACCTTTCTAAAGCATATGGCAAAATCAGCTGGAACTTCTTATTCTGCGTGCTTAAAGCTTATGGTTTTCCGGAGATTTGGAACAGATTGGTGAAACAATGCATTACTTCAACTTTCTACAAAAATCTGTTTAATGTAGTCCTTTCTGACAGCTTATTGCCAAATAGAGGACTTCGTCAAGGTGACTCACTTTCACCTTACTTGTATATTATTGGGATGGATGTCTTTTCATGAATGCTTCCCTTAGGTCAAGATATTGATTCCTTTAGAGGTGTTAAGATTTCTAGAAGAAGTCCTTCAATCTCACATCACTTTTTTGTGGATGATGTGATGCTTTTTTTCCAAGCCACTCATGAAGCTGCTATGAATATTAAACAACTGATCACTAGGTTTAGCTATGTCTTTGGTCAAATGGTTAACTGTGAAAAGTATTCCATTAAATTTTCTTCAAACTCAAGTACTTTGTTTAGACAAGACATCATGGAGTGTTTAAATTATTCGGAAGTTTTGGATTTTTCTCCTCATCTAGGAGCTCCAATTGATTTACAAGGGTCAAAGAAACAACATTTTACTTTCCTCCTAGATAAAATTGCAGTGAAAATTGCTAAATGGAATACTCTCAGGTTATCTCAAGCTACGAAATTGATTTTCATTAACACTATTTTAGTGGCAATGTCGTCTCATATTATCTCTTGCTATGAATTACCAATGTTTATTTCTTCTTCCATTGATGCGCTTATTACTAGATTCTGGTGGGTTGGCTCCTCTTCCAAAGGCATTCATTGGGTTAAAAGCTCTATCATTCATCTCCCAAAGGGAATGGGAGGGCTTGGAATAAGAGCTACAACATTGGTTACTAAAACTTATCTAATGAAAAAGGCTTGGTCTATCTACACACAGCCTCACAATTTGCTTAGTAAAGTGTTTAATTCTATGGGTCCTTCTCCTTTAAGTTCTAAAATAAATAGGCCTTCTCTTAGATATCACTCTTGGGAGGCTAGAAGTTTAGCTCATGCTGAATTATTACTTATGAAAGGCTACAGCTGGAAAGTGGGTAATGGTCAGAGAATCCGTGCTTTATGTGATCCTTGGGTTGATAATGCGATTCTGGAAGCTAATTCTGCTATCACTCCACATCAAGCTCAATCTATTATGGTTAGTCAATTTATTTCAACTGCTCCTTATCCTAAGTGGAACATCCCTATGGTTCGACAGTTTTGTTGTTTTTAAGATGCTCAAAATATTTTGAGCACTGAACTTTGTCAACAAGAAGAGCAAGACTTTATGGTTTGGAATAATCATAAGTCCGGTTCTTTTACTACAAAGAATGGCTATGCTTTTATCTCCTCTATTCAGCCGAACCAGGTTCATGCTGATCACTTACTTTCTCCCTTATATAAGTTAATCTGGCATCTCAATATTCAGCCTAAGTGGAAGTTGTTTTTATGAAAAATCAGTTATAATGCCCTTCCTCTCAGATTTAATCAAGCTACAAAAGGGGTCATTTCTAACTTTTCCTATCCTTTTTGCCAAAATGATGATGAAGATGATATTCATCTATTTCGTCTATGCCCTAAAATCCAAAATTTATGGATGAATAGTAATCTTGCTATTCAATCAACTGTTGACGAATCCATTTTGATGAAAGATTGGATTTGCTCTTATATCAAACTGTTTCATAGTCAGGATGGTCAAAAGAGTCTCAAAATCTCTAATTTTGTGGCTCACTTATGGGGTATCTGGATTGCGCTGAATAATACTATCTTTCGAGGTGACAATTCTTCGGAGATTCAGAGTCAAGTTTCTATTGCTGTGGCTAATGCTAAACATTTGAGATATGTTGAGTTATTACAAAAATAACTTAGATTTCTTCATCCTCCGAAATATATGCATGGCTGTCCTCCAGGTTTCATGATACTGTATTTGGGTCAATCTTCCTCCGGGGATGCTTCTAATGTCATTCAAATTGATGGCTCTTGGGACAAAAAATCAAAATGTGCGGGAGCTGGTTGGTTTATGGCTTCCACAGATCAACGTCAGCAGTTCTATGGTGGTAGGAATTTTATTGTTAAAAGTGCCTTACAAGCTCAGGTCCAAACGCTTCTCCTCTGTCTTTAATGGATCATTGAAAAGGATTTGAGCTCCGTAAAACTCTTAACAGATTCCAAATGTAGTATCCAACTTTTAAAGGACAAACACTAGTAGAATAATTGTTTATTGCTGTGGTCATTAAGTGGCCTATTGCGGCGGTTTTCGCTGCGCAGCAATAAAGGGCGCAGCAATAGGTAATTAATATATTGTTGCGGTTTTAAACCGCATCAATATTTGAACATATTGCTGCGGTTTCTAGCCAAAACCGCAGCAATATATTTATTTTTTATTAAAAACGTACAACGTATTGGTGCGGTTTTGGCTAGAAACCGCAACAATAGCTTGGCATATTGCTGCGGTTATTGCCCAAAACCGCAGCAATAGGTCTTGGTACAGGTAAACAAATTTTTTTTTTTTTTTGGAATTTCGCAATTAAATTTGAAAGATTAAAACCATGCAACTAACCCATCCACTATCTACCAAATTCGCAGACAAACTAAAGATTAAATAACATGAATTTCATTAATATATAAAGCTAAAAAAACTAATTAGCTAAAAAAAGTTGAGAACGATTCAACCTTTGAGAACCGGATCTCGTGCGAACACTTGAATCGATGCGAATACAAGCGCAAAAGTTAGTTCACAATCTTAGGAATGGGAATCAATATATATTACCACCGGCGTTTACTATTTATATCCAATCTCAGGCAGTACTGATGATTAATCAAATATAACAGTTAAAAGTTAAAACACTATTACATGTTAAGAATGTTGTCGTAGAAGAGAATAGCTTAGCCAAAAATAAAATGCCAGCCACCTGAAACACTTCAAAAACAGTCTACCAAACTAAAAACGACAAAGTAACTCCTCTAATGTATTTCTTCTCTTCTGAGTTTAAGAGTTGCAAACTGAATCATGCCAGCAGCCAAAAAAGAGCAAAAAAAAAAAAAGAAAAAGAAAAGAAAGACAGCATATGAAAATAGCAATACTCTTATCCAGGTCCAACAAATGAAAAGGTCAATTACCATTAGTTCTAAATCAATGAACATGTCATTGCAGATCTTGCAAAAACACAATAGTTGTTTCGTTCAACAGTTCTGAGCAGATTACAGCTAATAAGCATCTAGAGGAGAATCCCTAGACTAGTCTTCCAAAATCATACCTAATGCTGAACTTATCACCCTTTCTTGGCAGAACGGGAGACAAAAGGCAAATGACCACTTTGGAGCACTTCACACATCTACATCATCCGCTAAATAAAATTTCAGAGGAGAAGGAGTTCAAATGTGATGGCTGTGAAAGATTAGGCGAAAAAATGAATTGAAAGATAGGAGAGAGAAAGAGAAAATACCAGATCTGAAAATGCGATTAAGCAAAAGCAACGAACCTTTGAAAATGCCGGTTGCGGTTTGCTTGTGGAGCAACGACGCAGATGATGAAGAACCGATTCGAAGTGGTCGCGACGGAGACTCGCCAACACCATCGAGCGACGAAGGACGCGAGCCACTAGCGACGAAGGACGGCGAGCCACGAGCAAAGGCGAGCCACGAGCGACGAACCGCAGCGACGAAGAGGGAAGTCCGGCGAAGTCCGATGAAGTCCGGCGAAGTCCCATTAGACTTCGGCGAATGAGAGAAGAGAGAGAGGAGAGAGAAGAGAGAGAGAGAGGAGAGAGAGGAGAGTAAAACGGCTGATGAGTTAAAAGAAAAGAGGAACAAAACCCTAATTGGGCCGCACACTTTTTTTTTTTGCTTAAAACATCCTATTGCTGCGGTTTTTATTAGGAACCGCAGCAATAGGTTCAAATTTTAATATAAAAAAAGTAATATTTTAATATCTGGCGCAGACATATTGCTGCGGTTTCTGGTAAGAACCGCAGCAATATATTAAAATATTATTATTTTAATATATTGCTGCGGTTTTTGCCACAAATCGCAGCAATATGTCTGGTCAAAAAGTCAACTTTTTTTCAAAAATTTTCCGTTGAAACCATATTGCTGCGGTTTTTGCGAAACCGCAGCAATATGTTTATTTTATATTTTACTTTTTCTTTCTACGTGATATATTGCTGCGTATGGGTAAAACCACAGCAATACTACTGCAGCAATAAGCAATTATTCCACTAGTGAAAGGTGCTACTGTTACTGCTCTTCGATGGACGATTCAACATATTCTCAACTTGGCTGCTTCCCTTTGTTTATGTATGGTTTGTAAGGTCTCTAGAGACCAAGTTAAAGATGCTCATGACTTAGCTAGGTTCTATCGTTCTTCTCCTTGATTTGTTTGTTCTAGTTTAGTTGTAGCTCTTGTCAAAAAAAAAACAAACACTATAAGAGGGGGAGGGGGTGAATTATAATATGAAAAATAAGCTTATAACTTTTCGCGGAATAAAAAGCTAGCAAAGGAATACGCCAAGGAAACACAAGAGTTTTTTGCGAGGAAACTCCTTATCTCAATAAAAGGAGAAAAACCTCTACCACTTGGGATTTTAACTCTCTCTACTATAATGGTTAACACCTATGTTATACGCTATTATACTATCTAGAATTCTTTTCTCAAATTCCACTAAGAACTCGAGTTCCCAATAATAGTTCCCACAACTATTGTTTCTTTTATCCCATGAGTCATGACTTAACTTTAAGTCTTCTCTTGCTTCTCTCAAGCTCTCAATACAAAGGATTTCACTCAAAACCCTTAACCCCAAAAGACATACAAATTTCTCAATAACTTTGGAAGAATGAAAAGCATATTAATAAGTATGAACTCTTTTAGGAACTTTTGCACTGCCTCGTTAGACACTTAGAATATTTTTGCTTTTGTCAGAGACAATTAGAAAATGAAATACGTTGATTTATTTATAGGTAACCAAGTATTAAATACTCTAATTCAATAACTTCCTAATACTAGTGGAAAAAACCTTATCCGTCACTTAGTAACAGATTCGGTTTTTACAAAACCGCATCCGAAAATCATTTAAAAATTGGGAGGGAATGTTGGGCGGAAAATCTAATCCGGTCCTTTAGTAAACCGGATCAGATTTTTCGTTATTTTTTCTACAGGAAAAACCCGCGTTTGAGGTTTAGACCTTACACCCAATTCATTTCTCGCTCCTCTGTCTGCTTATGCTAGCTCCCACGCCTCTCTCTCTCTCACTCATCCTCTTCCCTCTGTCTCACTCTTTTCTCTCCTCTCACGAACGAAGCAAGCTCCTCCTCCCTCCTCAGCGACGAAGCAACCTCCTCTCACCCCGTCGTTCATCACCTCGTAGATCTCTCTCAGCCCCTCGACGTACATCTCGCCAGTACTTCTCCTCTCCTCCCTCGTCGTTCATCTTCGTCGCTGCAGATCTCGAGGTTTTTTCGTTTTTAGTTACTGATTTTTGTTTCGTATTTTAATCTCGTTGTAGTTCCAGTATTAAGTTAATATTTTTCGTTATTTTATTTTCGTTTGTGATTCGCATGTCTAGGTCAAATTTATTTCTTTGTAATTAGACTGAAAGGATTGATTTTCGCTTAATTTCTCTATTTTTTTCGTTTGATTTCTTTTTTATTTTCATTTATATCTTCGTTTTTTGTATTTTCGTTCAATTTAATTTTTGGTTGATTTTCTTTTAAATCTGGGCTTTGTAATTTATTTCGTTTTTGGGGTTTATGTTACCTTTTTGTGTAATTTATTTCGTTTGATTTCGCCAGCACTTTTGGAGATGTTATGAAGTTGGACGATATTGGGAAGTTTGGATTGTTTTAAATCAATGATCTTGTTGTGGTTTTTGACTCATTTGTGTCTTAAATCTTTATATATTGAATATATGGATTGTTGTTTTTCTTAATGATGTTCATCTAATTGTAACATTTTTCATGCTTGGCGAGTACAAGTATCTGAGCTTACTAATCAAAGTATATGCTTGTACTTCCAATCATTTGAAACTTCTTACAATCTACAAATTGGGCTATTGAAATCCACTAAATATATGTTCTGTTGGTTCTTGATTTTTTCAGCTTGACATCTTTCTTCCATATGAGGACGTCCTCGACTATGAAAGTTTCGCTATTCGGATTAGGAACAGTGAGTCAGTGACCTTTTGTTCTTTTGTGTGTGTGTGTGTGTTTGGGGAGGGGATAATAATATGGACTTCATCTTTGGAAAATGATGTTTATTTCTTATGTAATTGAACAGTCTGTTTTGGTTTATGATCTACTCATCTTTATATGAAGCGCAAGTGTTTGATTATTTGTGACCTCTTACTCCGGTGACATACATTTTTGATTTTTCCTATTATAAAACCTGTTTGTTATAAAAGAGATTATGAGCTTTGAAAATAGGAGGTTTCAGAGTAGGCTATGGATAGATTTATGGCGTAATTATTGGGTCTTCATGTGTTTTTTATTGCGACTTTTAAGTTTCGATTAATACTTGAATTTATTTTACGGTTATTTCACCAAATACCCCTGACAAATAAATTTATTCACCAAATACCCCCACTTTTTTCAAAATTCACCAGATACCCCTGATCTTTAAAAAAATTCACCAGATACCCTTTTGTTGACTGACGTTAGTCCCCCGTTAGCTTTTATTTACAATTTTGCCCTAAGTCAACCTAATTAGCCTAAGTCAACCTAATTAGCCCTAAGTCAACCTAATTAATCCTAACTAACCCTAAACCTCCCTCTCCCCTAACCCACCGGCCCCCACCCCCCAACCCCCCAAACCCCCAACCCACCGGCCCCCCCCCACCACCCCCAACAACCCAAGCCCCCCAGATCCCCCCTCCCCCCTCCCCCCCCACGCAGCCTTCCTCCTCCCCCCCTTCCCATCCCCTTTCCCTAGACCCCCTCCCCCTCCCCCTCCAACGCAGCTTCCCTTTCCTGCGGCCCCCTCCCCATCCCCTTTCCGTGCAACCCCCCCCCCTCTCCTCTCACACGCAGCTTCCCTCCCCGCAGCCCCCCTTCCCATCCCTTTCCAAGCAACCCCACTCCCTCCCCCTCCCCCTCCCCCTCAAACGCACTCCCCCCTCCCCGATCCCACCACACCCCACCCGCATCAAATGACGAGATCGAGTGAGTGTAGGAAGGGGAGGCGCCGGCGAGATCGAATTTAGGCTACGTAGTTTAGGCGAGATCGAGATCGCGGGGGGGGGAGGAAAGGGTGGGGGCTGCGTGGGTTGTTTGGGGGGGGGTGGAGGGTGGGGGTGGGGTTAGGATTCGACGGGGGTGGGGGAGGTGGGGTGAATTCGACAAGGGTGGGGGGCCGCGCAGGGTCGACGGGGGGGGAGGCTGCATGGATGTCGGGGTGGGGGGGGGGAGGCGCGGCGGCGGGGAGGGGGATGGTGGGGGAATTCGACAAGGGGGGGGGAAGGCGCCGGAGGGTCGACGGGGTGGGGGGAGCTGCGGATGTCGGGGGTGGGGGGAGGGGGAGGCGCGACGGCGGGGGGGGGGGAGGGGGAGGGGCTGGTGGGGTTGGAGTTGTGGGGGTTGGGGGTGGGGGTGGTGGTGGGGGTGGGGTGGGAGGGTGGTGGGCTTGGGGGTGGGTTTATGGTTAGTTATGGTTTTAGGGTTAGTTAGAGTTTTAGGGTTTTTAGGGTTTTTTTAGGGTTTAATTAGGGTTTTTTAGGTTAATTAGTTAATTAATTAACGGAGCACTAACGTCCGTTAGCCAAAAAGGGCAATTTTGGTATTTTTTAAAATGTCAGGGGTATCTGGTGAATTTTTTTAAAGGTCAGGGGTATTTGGTGAATTTTGAAAAAAGTGGGGGTATTTGGTGAATAAATTTATTTGTCAGGGGTATTTGGTGAAAAAACCGTTTATTTTAAGATGCTTTTTTTTAAAACAAAGCCAGCCAGTTAATACTTCGACCTTACACGCTGCAATTTGTAGTTTTCACTAGTCAAGAGCTAAATAGATTGCTAATAGGCCACAGAGACAAGTCTCTTGACTTGATAGTGTGCTCTATGAAGTAATGCTTACACGTGCATCATACATCACTGTGATTACTGGTATCTGCGTCACTGCATGCAAAGTCATCCTTTTCGGGTGAAGTATACAGTATCAGCAACAATTTATTTTGAATCTCCAGATGCTGGTAACACCGAAAGCTTTACAAACCTTGGAAAATCTGTACTCATACATCTTACATCTAGAAAAATTTGTAGCAAATCTGTGTATGTTTCTCTAATTTAATCCGGAAGTCTGTGTTTTTTGGGTTAGATGAAACTAAGTATGCCGGAGTAAGTGTTGATTGGTGGCTGAATAGTGATAACGATTGAGAAATTTGTTGAGAATTGTTTGTCATTGCTGATATTAACTCAGAGAAATTGAGTTGGTCATTTACAGGTGACGGTTGCTCAATTGAAAGACAAGCCAACTCAAGGCACACAAGCATCGACATCAGGCGCAGGTGTTGCGAGTGGGGTGAGATCAGCAGCTGCGAGAATTCTTGGTGGTGGAAATGGTAGGTCGCTTAGTTTTGTTGGAGGAAATGGAGGGAGTAAATATGGTAGTACTAGTAGTAGAAATGGATCTCTTGGTGCTTCTAGTGTGAGTAATTCGAGCAACAATCTGAATTTTGATGGAAAGGGAACATACTTGATATTTAATGTTGGGGATACAATTTTCATCAGTGATCTGAATTCGCAGGATAAGGTAGCTTTTATTTTTGACTTATGGTGTTTATTGATATCACCATTGCTAAGGTTTGTAGTTTTGTTTATCTGTCTGCTTCTGATGCAGGATCCAATTAAATCAATGCATTTTAGTAACTCAAACCCACCCTCTTTGCCATGCATTTGATCCAGATGCCAAGGATGGTCATGATTTGCTTATCGGATTGAATTCTGGGGATGGTGAGTTCCTTCTTTAATTATAAATTCTTTGTACAACTTTAAGGTTTACAGTGGAATAAAACTTTTTTGGGGCTTTCATGTGGTAGTGTATTCAGTGTCCCTAAGGCAGCAATTACAAGATATGAGGAAGAAGCTTGTAGGTGCACATCATTATAATAAAGATGGTTCTATAAACAGCAGGTACAGATTTATGTGCAATCTATGTGCAAGTGAAGGAGGGCTTGTTTCATAAGTTTGCTGTTATTAGTTCTTTTAATACTGTTTTAATGGAAAAATCTGTTTTATTTCTCTTAGCTTGCCAAAGAGTGCCGCGTCAAACTGCAAAAAAAAAAGACAGAGACAAAGAAGGGATGAGGGACAGAGACATAGACAGAGATAAAGACAGAGAAAAGATTAGGGACAGAGATAGAGACAAAGAAAGGAGTAGGGATAGGGATAGGGATAGGGATAGGGATAGAGAGCGTGATCGCCATAGCTCCCGACATAGAGAAAGGAGTGAGAGAAGGGAGTGAAGCAGAGGCGTGGAAGATGATGATTATCGCCATAGTAGCCGAGATTATGACAGGTTTGTGAACCGGAAATTCTGATCTATGCTAGCAAGCAGGTCTGTCATTGTGTTTAGCCTTTATGACTAAAATTATCTCTTTACCCTTGAAATTAATGAATTTTGCCAATGCAGGAGGGAAAATATGTATTTAAAGCTCTTCTTGAATCTTCAAATGTTGAATCTGAGGACTTGGGAGCAGGTCTCTGATTGTTTGTACACCATAGTTTTCC
This sequence comes from Beta corolliflora, assembly GCA_947648045.1. Lineage (NCBI taxonomy): Eukaryota > Viridiplantae > Streptophyta > Magnoliopsida > Caryophyllales > Amaranthaceae > Beta > Beta corolliflora. The sequence continues at coordinate 118,133 of CANSZD010001312.1, forward strand.
TTAAAGGGATACCGGAAAGGACGTGGATAATATTCCCTTTGATCCAAAATTTAAGTTGTTCAAGCAACGTTGGTTAAAATTTAGATTAAGTTGCATTTATAATGTACATTTGATGCGACATTGGGATCGTCGAACAATTTTTATTTTGGATCGTAGAAAATTACCTAAATTCTAAAACGACATATATCTTGAATTGGAGGGTGTAATAACTAAATTGTTTTGAGATTGGAACTTGTTGATTTCAGGCTATGAGGCTAATTATCAATGACGAGATATGCAGCTCTTCGAACACTTGGAGAAAGGAAGCAAGCTTTTGATGAGGTTCCATCTGGTTTTTAATTGCTGAAATGAAATAGTACTAGTATACAATACAACAATCTGATTCTCGGCCCGGCTTATTGACGGGCAATCTTTGCCTCCCCTGCAAAATTTTCTCTCTCCCCCATTTTTTCCGGTAGACGGCGTTCACCTGCTTCACTCATCATCGTACTGCGTGTAATCGGTAATCTTCGCCTTCACTGATTTTCTCTCCTTCAATTTTCCACGAACTAGGTTCGTTCATAAATTTCGCACCTTTATTCAGTTCAATTTCGCTGATTTTTGCGCTAAATTTCTTGATTTTCTAGAGCAATTTCTAGTGCATGATCATCTCACGTAATTACATGAACCCCCCCCCACCCCGCTGCCCCCTGCCCCTCCCCCTGTGCCCCACCCCCCTTGCCCCCGCCCCTCCCCTTGCCCCCCCACCCGCCCCCTTGCCGCTCACCCCTCGCACCCCCCATCCTGCTCGCCCCCTGCACCCCCTCCCCCCGCCGTGCCCCACCCCCTTGATGCCCCCTTGCAGACCCCCCTCCCCTTGCTACCCCACCCCCGCAGACCCCCCCCTGGCGGCTCGCCGGCCACCCCCCTTGCACAGTCCCCCCTGCGCACAAGCCATCAGCTTCTCGGGAGCAGATGGGTTACACTTTTGATGCTTTGAAGACTTATGTTCCTGAAATGGTTGAACTTCTTGTAGATTGTGTAAGGAACCCTGCATTTTTGGATTGGGAGGTCAATGAGACGGTAATTTCTTGATCTCATTTCTCCGGTCTCTACCTATCTTTGCTTTGTTGCTTGAGAGAAATCATGCTGAAAAGTTTCTACTTTATTGCAGCTCAAGAAGCTGAAGCTTGAGGTAAATGAAGCTTGAGGTAAATGAAGCTTCCAACAACCCTATGGCATTGCTTGTGGAGGCAATCCATTCTGCTAGCTACTCAGGTGCCCTAGCAAACTCTCTCATGGCTCAAGAATCTGTTGTATAGCTCTGTTTTGGAGCAATTTGTTGCTGTAAGTATAGGATGCTGCTTGTATACTTTGTACTAGAGAGGAGGAGATTGAGGATGCTTGCCATAAAATTAATAAAGAAGTGGGAAATTTATGTATTTAATTATTTATGCTTCAATTGAGCATAATATGCTTAATAAAATGAGCATTTATATATATTATTGATTTTGTATTGATTAATAATGAAAAAATGCAAAAAAAAAAAAAAAAAAAAAATTTTTTTGGTTTTTCGAGGCGTTATCTCGATCCGATCGGCAACCGGAAAAATTTGGATCTGCCGCGAGCCCATCCGATGCGGACCAAAACCGGATCAGTAAGTCCGGTTTTGACCGCATCAGATGGACTTTTTTATAAAAATTAGACCACAAAGTCCATGTTTCTTTACTTGGTGTTGCCCTATAAGGTTTTGATGATGACAAGCAAACTTAAGTTCCTAATGTCATTGTTTAGAATGTGAAGATTCGAAGGAGACTTCCTGATTTCCCGAGTTAGAACAAGGTGGAACGAGTTCTTGACTTGGAACAAGATGAAGACACCATTAAAAGACATGTTTTTGAAAGTGCAAGTTCAAGTCTAAATTACACGAAGATCCAGTTCAAGTTATAAGTTACAAGAAGACCAAGATCATGAAGCAAGTTGTCAGGTTCTTAAGTGTTTGCGGTCCAAAGTTCTAAGAGTTTTGAATGAAGTGAAGCTACTGTTTGAAGCTTCATCAAGAGAAACATGAAGACTAAAATTTAAGAGTTTAATTTTAGGATTTATGTACATATTTATGAGTCTTAGTTAATGTTTAGGAACTAAGAACACATGTATGGTAATTGGATAAAATTCCTTTAAGTATTTGGTTTATATAATAAACGTGTTCTAAGTAAAAGAGTTTTTAATAAAATAAGAAGACCCCTCAAAAAAAAAAAAAAAAAGAAGAAAAGGTTTTGTTTAAAAAAATAAATTTCCTAAAATATCTCTTTTACTTGTTTTGTAATACTATCCTTGAGTACCATGTTTGGTATAACACACACAGCTAATTAGTTCCTATGTTTAAGGGAACTAGTGGTTAGTGGTGTTAGTGGTAGTAATGGATGTTAGTTTAGCGACATTAAAACACTATAAATAGAAGAAGTTTATTTAGTTTTAAGTACGACTAACCACAAGCTTAATTCTCCTACGTGATCTTCAAAATTTAGTCAAGTGTATTCAGAGTTCCTAAATCGTCTAATTTCTCATAAATATTAGAGTATAAATTCTCATTGAGCTGTAATTGGGGTCAAGGGATTAGAGTTAATTCCTAAGGCTTAGAGCTAAGTCTTATTGTTGAGAGAGTATAAAGAGAAATTTTCATCAAATGGGATCATAGTTTGGGAGCTCAAGTTCGAGAGGAACTTGGAGTTGAGATGTGTTATAACAAATATGTTGCAATAAAAGAATAAGAGTGAGGTTTTTCCTTCTTGAGGAGTATCAAGAAGGTTCCTCGGTTAAATTCCCAAGTGTTCCTATTGCTTTCTTAATTAATTTTTCAATTCCGCAAAAAGTTCATTTAGGAACTATAAGCTACAATCCCCCCTTTTGTAGTATTCCTCTACAAATAACACTATGGGACCAAGAACCACTAACACCACTAACTGATTAAACGTGACATGAGAACGTGGTTTAGAACTTGGGGGAAAAACAAATGTCCTGAATCAACAAACGTGTGGTTTTGTTTTAATATAACTGATTAATATTCTTAATAAAGGAATCCTAATTAATCTCAAACTACTTTCCTATGATGACTCTAAATGGATATTTAAAGAAAAATCTTTTTTTTATTGGAAAAGTTGTTAAGAGGAAAGCCATTGGTTGATCCATAAATTGGATCATGAAGAAAGAGACAATAAAACCCATTAAACAAATAGGAGAGAGAAAAAAAAGAAGGAAAGAGAGTGTTGCTCAGATCGTGAGAACGATCTCAAAATGCAAAGGCAAAGGGGAGTTCATCGCCACATGGCACAAGGGGAGAGGAGGTTTAAAATGAAGTGGGGTCCACTGCTGCTGCATGGCAGCCATCCAACGCCCCTCATTTCTCCAATCTAACAGTTAGGATTATTTGTAATTGTTAACGTTGCAAATTTTTGCAACGGACATATTGTCAGTTTTTAATTTTTGTTTTTTTTTAAAAAAAAAACACCAACAACTATATTTTTTTTTGTCTATAAATAGAGACTAATATTGAGCTATTTTTACACATCTTATTTTTGAGCTCATTTTGTTATTGAAAGTCATATTTGTTTCCTTTCTTCATTTATCTACCCCACAAAAATAAATTCTCTCCTAATAAAAATTTATTTTTACTAATAGTTTTTAATAACAAACATAAAAATTATTTACATTCAATAATCATTAATTGATTCTTAAATCATTAATTGATTCTTAAATAATCCATAATAAATAAAAAAGATGGGATGGAAAGGAGATTGAGGAGAGAGAATATATGGTGAGGTATGGTAAAAAGGTAGGAAAGAGAATGTGAAGATCTAAAATTATAGATCATCCATTGGGGGTGAAGAGATCATTAAAATCAATTGTGGATCATAAATGAGGTGGAAGAGTGAGAAATTAATAAAGTAATTGATGATCCCAAATTTAGGATCATCCATTGGCCATGCTCTAAGCATAAGTCAACATTTAGTCAGTCTGCTTAAAATAAGCCAGCCATTGGATTAACCCGGAATAATCTAAGCTTTTAAGGTTATATGTTTTTAATGAGTTGAACAGGTAAACAACCTATTATTGCAGGTAACCTATCCACGTGTCTTTTTTTTTTTATCGGTTTAAAATTTCAATTTTAATTTTAATGTTTAGAAAAAGTAAAGAAAACCTATCTTCCTTCCCCATCCAAAACCCCTGCTCCCACCCCCACCCCTACTGCTGCCGACCACCCTCTCCCCCACCCCCTACGAACACCCCCATCCCCATCACCAACGGACCATCCCCTTCCCTTTCACCCCTCAATCAACCGCTGCCTTTGGTTCTCTTGTTACAGCCGAAGTTTGCGATCACAACCGTTCAATCTCCTGGGTTTTATGCTTGGACGGTCACTGATGGGATTATTATTACCCAAGTTAGAAGAGTAGGCAAAACAGCAAAACAGCAAAACAGAAAAGATATAATAGAGAGAAGAAGAACCATGTCTTTCCAAATGCGCAAATATGAAACAAAATCAAAGCCAAATCATCACCAACTAAATTTCCTATCTAACTCTTTTTAATTTTCCATCTTCCTCCTTATCATACATATTTCTAGGAATATTCTCAAAAATCTGTTAGGACCACCATCAAGTATCGCCATCAATGGTGGATGAAGCTTGACTTCTCTCTCCTCTGCACGCAATCGCCGGTGACAAAAGTCGGGAATCAACGATGCAAAGGGGGAGAAATTGGCATGGTCAAAATTGAAGCATTTACTGAAATTTGGTCTTTCATGAAGGTGGTGCAGCCGTGCAGTTATGGGCAAATTCAAGAGGAGAGGAGAGAGGAGCATGAACAAATTACAAGAGTCAGGAGGTAAGAAGATGAGAGAGAAAATGAGAGGTCTTTGGGATGGGAGAGTAGTGTCGCTAATTGGTTCCGGGTTTGGTGGATGTGAAAAAGGGAGAAAGAGGTGGGGATGCCGTGTGGTGGTGGTACTGGGTAATGCCGACGAAATTTTAGAGTTATTTGGTGGTGGTGGAGCTAGGGTGAGGCTGGGTTGTTTGTGGTGGGGAGGAGGGCAAAAAAGACGCTGGAGAAGGTGGTGAGTGGTGGTAGAGTGAGAGATAGGAGAGAGATTACTCAAAAGAAAAAAAAGAAAAAAATACCCATTGTTCAGGTCACTGGTCACCTGAACCTGTTAAAAGAAGATACCTCCATAAGTTTTACTAGTTCTGAGTTAATCAAAAGGCTAACTTATACTGAGTAGACCACCCAAAGGTTGACTTATTCTTGACAATTTTTTCCTTATTTATTTCATTAAAACTAAATTTGATTTTATACTTCACTAATAGCAACTTTCCTAAAATTAAGGACACTACAAATTATGACTCTAACTAAAAATTATTGACTCAATAAAATATCGACATTACATATTACATCCTCTGTTTTAAATTAGTTGCACCATTTGCTTTTTCACGTTTTCTTTTTTGACCGTTAATATCTCTAATTGCGTATAATTGAAAATTATAAAAAGTTGATATTTGAAATCTTCGTATTGAGATGAATCTAACAAGACCCTACTTGACTATGTTTTTTCTTATATAGTGGTGAGAGAAAGCTTGTTAAAGTTGGTTGATGAATAGTGGCCAAATGCCAAATGGTGCAACTATTTTGAAACGGAGGAAGTATATTACTGTAACACTTAAGTTCATTATTTCAAGTTTTTAATCACTTAGACTTAGTGTGTTCCTAAGTTATATGTTCATTAGACCAAGTGCCATGGGAACAACTCTCAATTCCTTAGAAACATTCACTTAAATACTGTCATACCTTTATTCATCGGATTTTTCACCAGGTACCCCTGAGTTTTACGAATATTCACCGGGTATCCTCGCAGTTTCCAAAATGTAGAGATGTCCAACAGTGCAGGCCGATCCAGCCCAGCCTGCCTCTTGGGCCGTGTGGGCTGAGCCCACGAAAAGCCCGGTCCAGCCCAGCTCGAACCGTGAAATTGGTGGGTGGGCCGTGGGCCAGATTTTTTGAGCCCAACCCACGAAAGCCCGCTACTAAAACCGCCCACCCCGGTCCACGAAATCGGTCCAGCCTGACCCATGAACCGGACCAGCCCAACCCAAATAATTATTCAACCAAATTGTGTATATTTTAATCAAATTGTATATATTTTAATCAAATTTCATATATTATAATTCAATCAAATTAAAAAATAATGAAATTATTCATTAATATTAATAATTGTATATATTTTAATTAATTTTAATGGTTTTCTGTAACAATAATAAATGATTCCAATGATTAAATAATTTTGAAAATAAAAATTCTCATATCGGCTCGCCCATAAAGAGGCCCACGAACCGCCGTAACCGCTAAGCAGTGAAAACCGGTAATGACCGGTATGGGCCAAGATTTTTCGGCCCGTGGACCCGGCCGTCCAAACCGTGAATTTCACGGTCCGGTCCTGGGCCATGAAATCTCAGCCCGGCCCACTAGGGCCCGCGGACCAGCCCACCCAGCCCGCACCAGTGGCCATCTCTACCAAAATGCATAAGGTGCCCCTGAGGTTTTGAAAAATACATGACTTGACTCTGCCGTTAAGTTTCCGTCAATTCCGTTAGTCCTAAAGGCCAAATTCTCAACCGACGGCCTAAAAGCCCCTACTCAGCCTCCCATCTAGCCACCACCACCCCGAAAACCGCCCCCTCCAGTCCCCCAGTCCCCGAAAACCTCCCCTCCTCTTCCCCCAGCCAGCCCCCTCCCGCTTCCCAGCGTGAAAACCTCCCCCCCCCCTTCCCCAGCCCCAGAAAACCTCCCGGCTCCCTACCCGGCCAGAAAACCTTCCCCCTCTCCTTCCCCGATCTTTGAAAATCGCCCCCCTCCGGCCCACGAAAACCGCTTTTATAAGCTGAGGAAGGGGAGAAGGGAGGATTTTGGGGGCTGGGGATAGGGAGGTGGGAGGTTTTCGGAGCTGGGATGGGAAGGGGGAGGTTTTCTTGGCCGGGGAAGGAGAGGGGAGGTTTTCGAGGCTGGGAAGGGGAGGGGGGAGGTCTTCGACGGTGGGAAGGGGAGGGCGGAGGTTCTCGGGGCTGGGGAAGGGGAGGTCTTCGGGGTGGTGGTGGATGGTATGGTGGCATGGTGGTGGTTGGGGTGGATGGTAGGTGAGGAGAGGGTGGGGATTTAATTAACTAAGGTTAATGAGGTTCAATTAGAGTTAATTAGGTTTAATTAGAATTAATTAGGATTAATTACTATTAATTAGGTTAGTTAGGGGTTGATTTATCCTTAATGACTAACGGAGTTGACGACCGTTAGTCATTAAGGGTATTCTGATGATTTTTCAAAACCTCAGGGGCACCTTGTGCATTTTGGAAACTGCGAGGGTACCCGGTGAATATTCGTAAGACTGAGGGGGTACCTGGTGAAGAATACTTGTACACCCTAATGCATACTAATCTTTAATATCTTGTTTGATTCATCATTGGGGAAACATTTTCACTGCAATCTTGATTAAGTCTTTACACATTAATCATGACTTGAGTTTTCTGTTTGTTTTTCAATGATCAACCTTACTTGCAACACATAAACTTAAACAAATATTAAATAACAACTAGTATGTCTTTTGTCAATTTAGTCATCTTCAAAACTAAGGGTCAACATTGTTAGGTTAGTGTCAATTTATATTCTCACAATATTAATTTTTAATAATTATAACTAATCAAATATCTAGAATTGAAAGTCAAAGTATTGCAATCAAAAAAAATGGATGAAGTAGATATTTTTTGGTACTTAGAAGATTGGAACACTAACAGATGTATGATAAGGGATGTTCACCTACTTGGCTACTTTGAGCTTGATGTTAATTGGATGTTTGGCTTTATGATTCATCGATTCCCCTATGACATTATGTATTTTAATGAGGTTATAAGAAGCATTTCTTATGTCTTATGTTGAAAAAGTCGTGCGACCTTTCATCCTAAAGAGAAGTACTCTATAAAACCAAAAGTATTCTAGAAATTGGTCGGACAAAAAAAATAGTGTATGTGAGAAAAATGTTGGTCTCTTGTAACTAATTTATGTATTATGATATATATGGGTAAATTTAAAGGGACAAACAAAGAAACAATGGCTAAATAGCTAGGTAGGGAAGGTATGAAAAAATGACAAATACATTTGTTTTTTTTTTTTTTGACATTAAGGGAAACATATAAGCTAAATATTAACCAAAACGCTACTATTGAGGCGGCTCCACTGTGCTAGGTCATGCGCTGGCTTGACCTATTCTCGAGACACCTTGACCACATGACACCATTGCATCCTGCGACCCAAATTTTTAATCGTACTTACCGTCCAGTGGATTGCGTTGTCCAGTCTATTCTGAGAGAGCAAGGATTGGACCAGGAGTGCTGAGTCTATGTTGATCTGAATTTGGCTGTATCCTTTCGACGTAGCCCACGTTAGTGCACAAAGAACCGCCCGAGCTTCCGTTTGCGTAGCCGAGTTGGCCAGGTTTCGGACTCCTTCTCCTTCCATCAGCTGATTTTGACTCTGCACACAGACCCAAGCAGAGCCACCATGATGAGTCCTTGGGTTCCATGAACCACCAGTGAGCAGTGTGATCTCAGGGATCCCATGAGTCAGTAGCTCTAGGCTGGCAATCAGAAAACCCGGAGGAAAGGGCAGATTTTGTGAGGAAGCCTGCAATGTATGAGTACTGGCTTCAAAGGTGTGTTGTTGTCTCAGAGCCTCATCAATGATATCGAAATTCTTTGCAGTAGTAGCTGGTTGTTGTCGGAACAGGGAATGATTGCGGGCATTCCAAATACCCCACAATGTAGGAATGAAGGTGCGGAGGAGATTGCTACCATGGTTATCAGCTCTGCGAAGTTTGAGGAACCACACAATGAGCCATTGTTGGATAGGGACTTCAGGCTCCATGGTTAGTGTCGGTGTAAGTGGGCTAACAGACCAAATGGCCTGCGTACTGGGGCAGGTGCGAAAGCGGTGGTTGATATCTTCTATGTGCGAATTGCACAAGGGGCATTCTTCTGCTGTTCCCAGAATTCTGCGGACTAGGTTTGCTTTCACTGCAAGACTGTTATGCCACAATTTCCATATGAAAAGCTTCCATTTGGCCATGATGCGCGAACCCCACAGATGTTTGAAAAAAACTAAATCCTGCGAAGCATTCATGCTGCTGATTTCCTGTTCCTTCAAGAGGATATAATAAGCTGATTTGGTAGAGAATTTTCCCGATCGAGTGTGAGGCCAGTAAAGGGTATCAGGAGGGATCTCTTCCTTTGGGAGCTCTGACCCTAAAATGCTTCTGGCACTGTGAGCGGTGAAAAAAACTGAAACAGCATTGGAGTTCCAGCTATGTGAGTGAGGTTGAATGAGATCTCGTACCCGGAGAGCAGCTGTTTGGGCTAAAATGACATTATCTTTGAAAACTGGGGTGGTTCCTTGAACCGATTTATGCTTTGAGGCCAAAAGGGGATTTCCATTACCTACTTTCCAGGCACTGTGTGCCTGCAACTAGGGATGTTCACCGGTCTAGGACCGGTGGACCGGATTTGTGGGATTCTTCGGATCGGTGGACCGGATTTGTGGGATTCTTCGGACCGGGGACCGGACTTGATTTTTCCGGTCCAATCCAGGTCTGGACGGAAAAATCAGGTCCGGTCCCTGGTCTGGACCTGTCGGACCTGATTTTCGAATAATTTTTTTTTTGGGCTTTTAAATATTCTATTTGGACCTGTTTTCACGAATATTGGACCTGTTGGACCTGTTTTGGAGATATGTTATATGAAACATACATGAAGTGATGCAACTAGTCTTATAACTTCATCAAAGTACAAGTTTCAAACATAAAAACATAAAACCAAATACAAGTCTCTAGCATAAATATTAACTAAATATTTCATATCAAAGAGTCCACAAATACGACGTCGTCCACATCATCCAAATGCTCACTTTGAAACTCTATTAATAAGAAGGGAAAAATTATTTATAACAAAGTAATAAATTTACAAGTTAGATTTACAAGTTAAAAATAAAAGATAACATTTGTAAATTGTAATCACCTTTCTCAACTTCCTCTAAGTCTCGCAAATTTTCTTCCACATCAACTCCATGCACCTCTTAGCACGAAACCAATCTTGTGTGGAAATGAGAGCTTGGACCATCTTGTATGAACATCAAATTAACAATGAATGTATTAATTAATGTATAACGCATAACAAAATAAAATTACCAAGTTCTATTAGCAAATGAAAAAACAAAGATGCATTACCTTAGGAGTCAATGAACTCCTAAATGGATCAAGACACCGTCCCCAGGCACTAAAACGGCATGCCTAGTATATCTCGTGCTATGCGTGAAACAATAGGATATCGATGTCCATCTCTACTCTACCAAGACAATGCATCAATTTCTTCTTCCTCTCGGCCCTAGTTGTTCATTTAAGTACCTCTCAAACTCACTCCTTACATGTCCACTTGACCCCTTCAACCTTTTAGCTCGATCTCTAAGGTTTTTCATGTAATCATGTCCATCTTGCATTTGATCATCATCATTCGAGTCAAGTGACATATTATCACTACTTTGTGCACTTTGAGGAGCAAAATAGGCATACAATCTCCTATACTCATCAAATAAAGAGTAAGCAAACTCTTTCACATCATTAGCAAGTATTGAGCCTCTTTCTTTACCATAAATGTCGCTAAGTGTCAATTCAACTACCGCCATCTTAGCATGCGGATCAAATATTGCAGCAACATAAATTAGCTTATTCATCTTCTTTTTTCATTGAAGAGGCCATAGCTCTAAAATATTCATCGTCACTTTTCTCCCATTTGTTAAGCATATCATATAAAAGAGCAATCTCAAACAACCCTTTATTACTAGTCACATAATGAGAACCCAGAAATGCGACGAGTTAATAGGTAAAACCCTTTCAAAAACACTACCAACCTCTCCACTTTTTTCCAATCATCAAGTTCAGGAGCCTTTCATTATCTTTCAAATTCACTCCATCAGGTAGGGATAATCCATTAAAGACACGTTGAAATTTCACAGCAGTGTCCAACATTGTAAAGGTTGAGTTCCAACGGGTAGGGGGCATCAAAAAGACAAAGAAGATTTGCATTCTATGTTAGCTTTTGAAACAAGGTCCTTAAATCTTTGTATTCTTGCGGGAGAATTTTTCACATACTTAACGGCATTTCTAACTCTATCAATGCACACACCATGTTCTCTAATACCATCCCACACAATAAGATTGATTATATGAGCCATACATCTAATGTGCAAATATTTTCCATCACCAACACATCCGGTTCGTTGAACCATTCTCCTAAGGTGTGCACAAGCAACATCATTAGAACTAGCATTATCAACCGTTACAGTGAAAAGTTTATCTTCAATACCAGAAGTTTCCAAACAATGTTCAACCGTTTTTCCAATAGCTTCACCTTTGTCACTAGAAATTGGATAAAAGTTAATGATCTTTTTTATGCAATTTCCAATCATTATCAATAAAATGGGCAAAGTGAGACACGTGTAATTAATTCGTTGTATTGATGGCCAAGTGTCGATTGTCACACAAAGTTTTTTGAGAATTCTTAAGCATTTCTTTCAACTTTGTTTTTTTCACTATGATAAAGTTGAAGACAATCACGAGCAATGGTGATACGTGATGGAATGTGAAATCCTGGACAAGCAACACCCATGAAACTCTTAAAGCCTAGTTTCTCAACAAATCTAAAAGGAAGTTCATCAATAATAATCATACGAACTAATGCTTCCCTAACTTCTTTAAAATTCACAGTTCCATACTTCAACTTTCTTTCACCATTCTCATTTTCCACATCGCCATCAACAAGTTGAAAGAACAACTCACTTTGTTTTCCTTTACCCTTCTCTTTGTTAGCCGGATCAGCAAGACACTTATCAGCATGATTCTTAACATTTTTAGAACCATTTAAATTACCATCGCGAGAAAAGTCTTATCACAAAACTTACATTCGGCTCGTAACTTTCCATCTTCTAAGTACTCAATGTAGAAATCCCAATATTGTGCTTTTCTCTTACTTTTCTTGACGAGATATTTGCGTCCCTCCACTAGCTTCTTCTTCGGAGGCAAGCACTTGCGCAACTCATCCAAATATGTCCTACTAGCAGCATCCGAGAGTGTTTGAGTAGATTTGGATTGGGAGCTTTCCATCTACATGAAATTACATGATTAATAAAAGTATTATATTAACTAATTCATAACTATGTAATATGAAGATTATAATGCATATACTAATCAGTTATTATAAAACATATCTTATGTTGCAAGAAAAAGAATCCGTTGTGCCAAATCTTGCCTCAATCAAAAAATTGCTCCACAACTTTGCTCATTTGACGAGAATGATAATCTGAGTTAAAAAAACGATTAAGGCTAAGTCTTTTTAACAACTCAAACTATAAGTATACATTAAACATAAAACTCAAAGTCTAAATTATAAGTATAAACAAAATCATCAACACTAACTTTGCTTCATTACCTCCAAAAACGAAATCCCATGTGGTAAACTGAATTCCCAACAAAACCCATATCATAAAACAACCAATTGAGAAAAACCCAGAAATCTTCAACACCTAGAAACTTAGCAACTTTGAGATTAAACCCTCAAAATTGACATCCCACCAACTTTACAAGCATACTCATAAAAATTCACATTCCCGCAGGTTGTTCGATGTGGAACGCATCAAACATATGCTAAAACCTAACTTGATGCTAAAATAATCCTCGGCATTTGAAGCTAAAAAATGTGCAGGTATTTCGTATTAATTTGTAGAACTTGAACCGAAAAAAAAATTGAAAAAAAAATTGAAAAAAAAAATGAAAACGGTAAGATAAACTGAAAACCAAAAGATAAACAAATGGAGAATCTCATATTCACAAAACCAAAAACATAAATTATACAATTAAACTGAAAATAGAAGATAATTCACAAACAAGAAGAAATCAAAAACCGAAAAACAAAAAAAAACATCTGAAGAACTTACAGGTGGGCGGTGGCTGCAGACCTGAGGTAGCTTGGTCGGCGTCGGCGTGAGATGGTCAGATAGAAACAATGAGTATTTGAGTGAATTAGGGTTTCTTTAGAAATGAGAAGTGAGAGAAGGGGAGTGAAAAATGTTAGTCATTTAGTATGGGACAAAGGGCTAGCATTTTTAAAAAAAAAAAATAAGATACCGGGTTTCCGGTTCGGATCGGAATTTTCCGGGTTTGGACCGGACCGGACCGGAAACCCAGAATCACCATTTTTCATGGACCTTGAAATCCCCAGGACTGGTGGCCCCGCCTTTTATGCAGAGTGTAGCGTTGAGACGGTGAGCCAAATACTTTAGCTAGTAAAAGGTGGGGGTGGTTGTAAATCCGATCGACTTTTTTCATGAGAAGAACCTGGTTGAAAACTCCTACGTTGCGGAATCCAAGCCCTCCAGTACCTTTTGGTTGGTGAAGAACCTCTTTCTTTCTCCAGGAAATTCCCTTGCTTCGATTGTTGGACCAAAAAAACCTCGCAATCAGTGCGTCAATTTTGTTGGTAATGGTACTGGGGATGCGGAAAATACTCAGGATATGGGAGATAGAGGCGATGAGGATGGAGTTAATCAGAATGAGTTTCCCGGTCTGTGAGATATGCTTTAGGTTCCAACGTTCAATGGTGCTTGAAATTTTGTCTAGCAGGAAAGTGAAGTGTCGGACCCGAGGGCCTTGAATATCTACCGGGGAACCTAAGTATTGACCTAGGGAAGGGCGACTCTCTAGTCTGAGGATTGATTTGAAGGAACACTGTTGGTCAGTGGTGATATTAGGGCTGAATTTGATGTAAGACTTTTGAAGACTGATAGTTTGCCCTGAGACAAGGCAAAATCTAGAGAGCAGTGTGGAGAACTCCTGACAGGCAGGAGCTATTGGCTTGAAGAAGAAAAGTACATCATCTGCAAAAAAAAAAGATACGAAATGGTAGGGCCTCCTATGCGGATGGAGATACCTTCAAAAAGTTTGATATATGTGGCTAGGTCAGTCATCCGAGATAAGATATCCATACAAAAGAGGAAAAGGTAGGGAGAGATAGGGTCTCCCTGGCGTAATCCATATTGAGGCTTGAAAGGAGTTGTCATCTTCCCATTTACAAGTATTCTGTACGAGACCGACGAGATACACTGATAGATGAGGGATATCCAATGCTCCAGGAAACCATATGCTCGCAAAACCTTGGTAAGGAAGAGCCAACTGACCCTATCATATGCTTTATTCATGTCCAAGTTTAGAATGACCAGATGGCGTGTTCCCGTTTTTCGCCTATTAACCGAGACTAGAAAGCTCTTGGCTTATCATGATGTTATCATCCATGTGGCAGCCGAGGAACAAAGGCATTTTGACAATCATTGATGGTGTGCTCTAGCAAGGGCTTCATCCAGTTAACCGTGCACTTAGAGGCACATTTATAAACTGTGTTGCATAAGCTTATGGGGCGGAGATGGTTGGCTTCTTCCGGTGCAGCTAATTTGGGAATGAGTACAAGCAAGGTTCGGGTCCATTCCTTGAGTAAGTATCCTGTCCTGAAAAAGTGTGCTACAGCCTGGTATACCTTATCTTCCCAGAGGTTCCAATGAGTTTTGAAAAATTTAGCTGGGAATCCATCCATACCTAGCGATTTTTTATCATTGATATCAAACATAGCCTGACTTGACCTCGCCGGTGAGACTAGGGTGAGAAGGGCAGTGGTTTGTTGGATAGGACAACCGGGGCAAGTGCATTTCACGTAACACGAGATCTATTTGCTCTGCAAGCTGGGGGGTATCCGGAGAGTGGGGTTCATGGGAGTGAAAAAGATCTTGATAATGTCCTTGAATGACGTCCACCAATTGACCGGGAGTTTCAGTCCATTCTCCATTGCTCATTCGCAGCATATAGATGCGCTTATGTTGTTGTCGTTGTTTTAGACGGTTAAAAAAGTAGCGCGTGGGAAGTTCAGTTTTACAAAGGTGCAGGTGCTTAATGCGTTGAGTCCAGTATACGAGGTCAATTTGGAGATCAGTTAGGGCCTGACTACGAAGGGCCATACTAGTGTTTGCATTGTCTAAAGAGGAAATGGACAAACGACTTTGTTGGAGGTGGTCTGGGAGCCGTTGCCAGTTAATGCCCCGATCTTGTTTGTTACTTAAGCACCAAGCCTTAAGACTAGGACGGATGATGTCAAGTTTTCTGGTGAGTTGGTACATAGGCGACCCTTGTATCAATAAAGACCACTTGGATGCGATAATATTGAGCACCGCCGGAAATTGTAAACACCAGTTCTTTATTTGGTAAGGTCGGTTCTTCCCTTCCTGTGGAGGAGCAGTTTGGAGTAGGACTGGGGCATGATCAGAATGGAGAAGTGGAAAATTCCGTAGTCGAGTATGAGGAAAACGGTCATTCCAGGTTGCTGTTGTATATGCTCTGTCCAAACGTTCCATAATTAGGTCCTTCCCTTTCCTTCTATTAGTCCATGTAAACCTAGGTCCATAAAACGGAACTGCTTGGAGCTGAAGGTTTATTTTCCAATGGGTGAACAAGGGTGTACATCACCTCCCTCCAAACAAATACATTTGGGTATAAAAAGAACTTTCGACAACGACCTATTTTTTAGTTAATTGCTCTGTTTGGGGGGAAAGTGATGTACACCCTTGTTTCTTTTTCTCTGCTATGTAATAATTTCATTTTATTTTTTCAGTAGAAAAGCAAGATAAAATCATTTAATATGTGAATTAAGTTGTGCTCTTAATGCCAAGCCTCAATCTTGTTTTAGTTGCAGACGTTAGAGTTTAATAGCTTCACAACTTTTAAATTTAGAACGAAGCCAAATTTTAAATGATGTTCATATAATAAAACCCATAAACTGCATTTTGCTGGTAAGATAAGCTAATGTACTACCTTCGTCCCACTTAATCGATACAGTTTGACTACGTGACTATTCACATAACCTACTTTGACCATAATTTTATAGTAATATATAAACACAAATGTTATTATATAAGATGTTAGATTTTTCTCAATATATATTTTTATAACATAGACTTTATGATTTTACTAATAGATAATCAGATAAAATAATTGTCAAAGTTATACATTGACATGTATTGAACGTCAAACCGTGTCGACTAATATGAAAGTCAAACTGTATAAATCTTGTCATGTTTATAATTTGACTTTTTTATCTTTTAAAAATATTTCAATTAAAAACAATAAATGGAAACCGATGAAGTATATCATTAGTTTCTCCATGAAAGTTACTTTCGTTTTATTTTTGCAGTACTTACAAGTAGTAGCAACAAATAGGTTTAATTATTTTGCAATTTAACATTTCTTTTCTCTTTTAACTCGCATAACTTGTTGACCAATTTAAGCAATGCCTTGGAAGAACTGCCATTCTCACACAAAGCTTCTAACGCATTATTCTGCAATTTCTTAATCCTTTTCCTACCATCTTGGTCTTGAGTCACTGAATTGACTAGAATTTGAGCCAACTCACATGGATCGGGAACCATATTAGATCCCTCGAAACTCGAACTCCAATCTTCAAATGGTCCACGAGCAATGTGACGTTTGAGAATTGATCGGCCCCCATTGGCCAAGCAAGCAACCTTACACCCGCCCATGATCCCTTCAAGAACCGAGTTCCATCCACAATGAGTCAAGAACGTGCCGGCACAGCCACGATAGCTTAATATCATAACTTGCGGAGCCCACCCTTAGATAACCACACCTCGCCCAATTACACGATCCTCAAACTCAAGTAAGGCCACACCATGATCTCCTTGAACCATTACATCTCTCACAACCACTCCTTTCTAGTCCTTGAGCAAGCACCCCCATTTGTGGACTTGTAAGTAAAGCTTCGGAACCGAAAGACACGTACACTACCTCGTCATCTCGACACGTGTCAAGCCAAGAAAATATATCGTTCACCTCGACCGAGGCCGACCCCACCTCGATCTTTGTATCCACGTGGGGAAACCAACGGGCCCACAAATTCAAACACGATCATCAAGATTCAAACTACTCATCAATAATTTAGGGGTGTGCAGGTCCAAAGACCGGACCGGACGGTTGGACCGGAATCAATTTTTTGGACCGGACCGGACCGGAAGATTCCGGTCCGGTCCGGTTTTGGACCGGTTGGACCGAATTAATATTTTTATAAAAAAAACTTTTTCTTAGATTTAAATATATTTATAAATTCAATATATTAAAATATAATAATTCTAAAAGCAATAATCTTAAAGGCAATAAATATGAGGTTTTAACTTTCTAACTTTTTAAGTTTTGAACTTTTTTAACCTTTAAATTGTTTTTTTAAAAAAAAAGGAATTCCGGTCGGCCCGGCCGGAAAATTCCGGGTTTGGACCGGACCGGACCGAAACCCGGAATCCCAAAATTTCATGGGCCGGGGGACCGGACGGATTTTTCGGCCCGGTCCATTCCGGTCGGTTATCCGACTCGGTCCCGGTCCAAAAGTGCACACCTCTCATCATTGTCATCAAGTGATCCTTATAAACCCCTTCCAACTCATCAAACGAGTTAACCACAAGCCCCCACGCCCAATAAATACCCCTCCTTAATCAACTCCGAGTCAACATCCCCTTAGTTTACCCATTTCTTTTATTTCTATTTTTGGAATAGAACCACTTACTTTCCATCACACACACATTCAACTTTAATATAAATTAATTTTTTCTCTTTCTTTTTATGTTCCACAACATTATTTCTCCTAAAACTCTATGCAAAAGAAAAGGGTAAACTAATAAAGATAGGAGGGGAGTACATACTAATCAAAAGTTTGTATTATTGCAAGCGAATGGTCAAAAGTTTGGATTATTCTAGTTAAAAAAATCCAATTTTCTTTAGCCATTGAGGTACCGAGATATGTTTCCTATGTTTATAAATAAGGTTACCATTTACGTGGACTCCATCACTATTATCATCTTTAATTATATAACAGTTTTTCTAACCTAACAATCATAATATGAGCACTTTAAGCAATTTAATATCACACCATACGTAATAATCATATACAAAATATTCCAAAATAAATTCTTATTCAACTCAAAACTTTCCTCAATCAATGCATATTAACATATCTAAAGTTCAAGCACAATCAAGGCATATTGGACATCACGTTTGACAAAAAAAAATTAAAAATGGAAAGTTACTATGTACTAAAGCATACACAATATACAAAATACGAAGTAATACATTGAATAACTACAATTTCAAGAATGTTTTTATTTTAAAAAAAAATCTCATTTTAACTACAAACACTTAAGGAAAAAAAAAACTCAAGAGGCTTGGAACATCACAACTTTTACAATTTGCGGGAGTGTTATATACTCCCTCCGTCCTAAAATAGTATGAACACTTTCCTTTTATGTTTGTCCCAAATTAGTTTGAACACTTCCATTTTTGGCATGGTCCTACTATTAATATATTTTTTTTACACATTTTTTGCCCAAACTCTACCTTTTATCAATAAAAAGTTACCCAACTTTCTCTCTCCTCTAATAAAAAATACCCCAACAACTCCTATCACATCTCTTTTTAGATAAAATAACATTTGATAACCACACTACAACTTATCATCTTAAACTACGTGTCTCAACAAGTGTTCAGATCTTTTTGGGACGGAGGGGTACTTTCAATTAAGTATGCAATTTGTTTATGTTGGTATACAACACATGCTTTCCCTACTAAATATACAAAAACAAAAGAGTGTGTTAGATAAACATAAATAATATTTTTTTTTTCAAAAGAATGAGTATTACTCACAACCGTAAATACACAATAGTCTTTAAAAGGCGATGCAAAATTATATAAAAAAAATCGCACTTTTGGTTATAAAATCATCATCAGTATAAAAAAATGTACATAATGCGGAAAAAAAGACACCTAGAATTTTACAAAAATGTTATGTAAGTGCAATTTCTCTTAAAAAATAATACATATCGATGTAATTTTTAAAATCGAAAATAAAACCACACTTAAAGTGGGTAAAATTATACTTTTCTATGATAATGATTCAATTAAAATTATAATCAACCAACCGATTTTATGTTATTTTATGACTGAATAACAGCATAAGTCAAACGCAAATCTTTTTTTTTTTTTTTTGATTCAAATGAGGCTACACTGTCAAACGCAAAGCGTGCATATAAGACTAGTGTCTTCTAAACCAACATGTTTGATTTTTTTTTTTTAAAAATTCACTTTTTTTTAAGCTTTGCATGAATCAAGAAAGTCCATAGGTCGTAGACTTGTAGTTTAATGAATAATGGTTTATTACTAGATCCAACTATTCATTAATTTTAAAGACAAAATTATTTGATCAACGTGTAATACATTACAATAAGATTCGAAATAAATGATAAAATATGTTAATATTGTGTAAATAATCTTTTATTGAAAAATAGCAAATAATAAAAGATTATTTACATAATATTAACATATTCTAGCAATAAATACATAAATGTCATAATACATATTCATCTAAAACTTTGAAGAGCAAATAAATTTACATCCTTTTGTTCTTGAGAATATCATTTCATGTTTTTTCCATTGTTGACCCAAGCCGAAAATATGGTCACATTTCCTATTTCTTTCTTTTGATCCAATGTAAGGCAAAATCAAACAGCATGGTTGGTTTATCTTTGCTAACATTTATAACATAACTCAGTTGGTTAAAACTTCTCCCCCAGTTTCGTAAGATCCCTGGAATTGATTCTCATCACCCGCCCTTGTGGTTCTCTAAACGCCAAAAAAAATCCAAAACATACTACATAAAAAAATACTGATTTGAAGATGTAACATAATTAGTGCATAGGACTACCAAAGAGAAGGAAGGAAATAAAAAGAATAATATATTAAGGAACAAATCAATAAAAATAAGAAGACTTAATTCTAAGGAAAAATTCACCTTAATTAGTTACGATTAACATAATTATTGGTTGTTTGGTACATACAAGAATTTAATTCCTGTGGGAAGTTACAATACATGGGAAGTTAATTCCCTCATGTAATTCTAGGAATTTACTAAAATTGTTTGGTTGACATCTAGGAATTACAAATTCACAGGAATGTTGAATTCCCCCATTTTTCTTACTTCCTGCTAACCAAAGAACTGACCAGTTTAGAAATTCATGGGAATTTCCATTGCTTGTGTTTCTTGCATACCAAACAACCACCTAATTGCTTAAACTGTTCATATTATGATTGCTTACTCTATGCACTAGGTGCATGCATAGAGGTTAGAAAAACTATTATGAAAATATTCATTGTCTCAAATGTAATAATATCTTAAAAAATTTAAAATTTATATGATAACTTTTGTTTTTATTGTATATGAGGAAAAAGTGGTTATAGTACGGGAATAGTGTAAAAATCAAAATGTTGCACTTTATAAAAAATAGGGAAATACTCCCTCTGCTTTTTTTTTATCTTTCTCACTTAAAAATCTTGACACTATTCATACTTAGAGAGAATCTTCTAAACTTTTTTTCAATTTATAAGAAAAATATAGTCATGTGGGTCTTGTTTGATTCGTCTCAATTAATACTTTATTAATATTTTATTAATATTCAATCGTTATAATTTTTACTAATATATAATGAAAGATATTTAAGCTCAAAGAGGTGCATTGGGAGACTTGCACAGGAAAGTGAGAATGATAAAAAAAACAGAGGGAGTATCTAATACTACCTCCGTTTCTTTTTAATCTACACACTTTCCTTTTTGGTCTGTTTCTTTTTAATGTACACACTGTTGTTTTTTCAATTTTTAGGAACATGTCACATCTACTTTCTCCTATTTTTCCACCCACGCCATCCACTTTTTAATATTTTAACCCACTTTTTAGCTTCTCTCTCTCACTTTTTAGTTTATCTCTCCACCTTTGGGCTTATCTTTCATACTTTTGCACTTTCTCCCTGGTTCTCCCCCAAAGTGAAGTGTATTCTCTATTCCATGATTCATGCAACACTTACTATTTTAAGGTCAAATTTTGTAAACTTTAATCATAAATTATCACAAAGGAAAAAAAAGTCATGTAAAATCTACTATATTCATCTTAATGTGAATATTCAAATATCAATATTTCATAATTAGTAATACATAATTGAAAAATTAATCACCCCTGTACTAAGGTTGTGCATTAAAAACCTTGCAACAAAAAAAGAAAATTATGGGTTCTGCCGTATGTCATTGTTATGGGTTGGTTGTTTTTGTCTACAAGTTGTATGCAGTGTAGATGAGACAGATAACGACTTAATAAAGATCACCATACGCCTAAAATATAATATTATTTTAAAACAAATTTACTTTATATTTGAGAAAATCACCCATATTTTCCATCTTTAATAAGAACAATCTTTAAATTTCAACTTTCATTTTTAATACCCCAACCTCCCATCTTTATATTTGTTAAATTTAAGGGCTTAGTTTTCATGTTGGAGCAGGATCCTCAAAATCTTCAAAACAACCCCTTGTTGTATGAAGATCAGAGAGGAAGAAGGACAAAATGAGGTCAGATTGGTAGTGGTTGAAAAGTAAATTGAAGTGTTATAGTCATCATATGGTGCCATGGTGGAGTTGTTGATGATCGGGATTTGGTTCCCGTTTTCCTATAGTTTTTTTTTTCTGACATCATTCGCTTTTTGATCATATGATATTCTTACTATATTGTTTATATAAAATTTTCTTTGGCTGGTGAGATATGGTTACACTAGTGGAAAAATAAGGAAATGCCGCGTTCTTGACTGCCAGCCTTTTAAGTAGCAACCCTTCACTAGAAAAGAAGAGTTGGGCCGCGCTTTAGGCAAGCAAAACGCATCCCTTCCATTTGGAAGGGCCGCATTTTTGCCTAAACCGTAGCCCTTCGGTATACGAAGGGCTGCGGTTTTAGGCCATAAACGCAGCCCTTTGTATAAGTGAAGGGCCCCGATGCAGTCCTAAAACCGCATCCCTTCAGATTCGGAATTTTTTTTTTAAAAAATCTCGCTAGCCCCGCATTCCCTACCCCTGCCCCGCACGCCCACCCCCGCACTCCCCGCACCCACACCCCCCACCCCGCCCCCCCGCACCCCCCCTGACCCACCCCCGCTCCCCCCTGCGCCCACTAAATCCCCACCCGCCCCACCCTCCGCCATCCCCAACCCCACTTCGCCAGCCGCCACACACCTGCCTTCACCACCCCAGCCCCACCCCTTGCCATCCCTGAACCCCTCGTGCCACCGGCACCCCAAAGACCCCAGCCCCCCTAGCCCCCCAAAGACGCCACCATGGCGGCCGCCCCCACCCCTACCCAACACCTCCCTTCGACAAAAAAACAAATCGATAAAGCACAATATATGACAAGTTTTTCAACGTAATAATTAACTTTTAAACATATATATTTAACGGTTTTCCACCATATACCCCGACAAATTAAAAATTCACCATATACCCCTCAATGTTCCATTTTCACCATATACCCCCGAGATTTCAAAACCGTGCACCATCTACCCTTTTTCTAATGGAAGTTAAGTTGCAGTTAGCTTTATTTACGAAGTTTGCCATTATTAATACCTAATCCTAAAATCTAAACCAAATCTAAACCTAATCTAAACCCTAATCCCTAATCTAACCCCTAACCCTAACCCACCCATCCCTCCTCCCTCCTCCACCCCAACCCAGCCTCTCACCCCCCCCCCTCCTCCACCACCCCTTACCCCCCCTTGCCCCACCCATCCCCTCACCACCACCACCCCAAAGCCCCCTCCCCTCCCCCCGCTAATCCCCGTCGATCCCCCCTCCTCTCTTCCCTCGCTGACCCCCTCCCCTTCCCCTGGCCGCTGTCGAACTCCCTCCCCCCTTCCCCTGTCGCATTCTTAGCAATACCAATCAATTTGAACGTAACCCGACCCACCAATTCTTGATTCCTGATAATTTGAAGATTCCGGCATCAACCCGTAAAGATCTCTAAGTTTCACCGGAAAATGGAGTACCCGAAACTTCGTTCAAAGATCGAAAAACGAGGATCGAGAGCGAGAAGTGAGAAATGTCGATAACAAGGCCGAAAGAAGAAGATGGAGGGAAGTGGCCAGAAAGAATAGCCGACGACAGCAGGGGAAGGGGAGGGGGTCGGGCCGGGGGAAGCGGATCGATGGGGGAGGCGGAGGGGGTCTGTAGGGAAGGGAGGGGATTTGGGGTGGTGAGGGGGTGGGGGGAAGGGAGGGGCGATTAAAGGGGGGGAAGGGGATGGGAGAGAGGGGCTGCAGGGAGGGTGGGGGAGGGGTCCGGAAATCGACGGGGAGGGGGTGAGGGGGGAGGAAATCGCCTGGGGTGGGGGGGGGGGGCAAGCCGGTGAGGAGTAGAGAGGGAGGGGAGAGCGGCCTAAGTGGAGTAGAGGGGGAGGGGGAGGGGGCAAAGACCGGTCGAGGCAAAGAGGGGGGGGGAGGAGGGGTGGGCGCTGCATAAGAGGTTGTGGTAAGGGTTAGGGTTGGATTAGGGTTAGTGGTTAGATTAATTGGGGTTGTGGCTTAATGATGTCAAAATCGTAAATAAAGCTAACTGTGAGCTTAACGAAGTTAGAAAAGGGCATTTGGTGAACGTTTTCAAAAACTCAAGGGTATATGGTGAATTTTTGGAACATTGAGGGTATATGGTGAATTTTTTAATTTGTCTTGGGGTATATGGTGAAAAAACCGTATATTTAATAATGTAAAAAGTGTACATAGAATTGATACCAACTAGTAGATCTAGCTAATTATATCGCGAAATCCACCAAAATGTATCATAAAGAATCATCACAAGGTACGACGCCAACTTATCCCGAACTGCGCATGTAATTCCTCTATGGTGAAGGCCCCCCAAACTCGGTGTGTTATTCATATAAACCTCGCAAAACAACCAAGGAATAAACACATAATATAAGAATTCAATCATTTACCGTAGTTAGTAGTTCTAAAAATGACATATACCTTCTCGAAATTCAATCAAAATAAATGCAAGCCTAAAACTCTACACACTAGTTATATTATACCTCATATTATCATGTTAAAAAGAAAATGGAGTTAAATGACTCGAGAAATAGGAATCGACGCGAAAAGGCGAAAATAGGCCTAAAATCACATTTACGTTCCCGAAATTCAACCAACAACAAATGCAAGCCTAAAAGTCTACACAATAGTTATATTATACCTCATATTATCATGTTCAAAAAGAATTTGGGGTTAAATGACTCGAGAATGAAATGGACGCGCAAAAGGTAAAAATAGGCCTAAAATGACCTTTTCATTCCCAAAATTCAACCAACAACATTGCAAGCCCTAAAAATCTACACAATAGTTATATTATATCTCATATTATCATGTTCAAAAGAAAATGGAGTTAAATGATTCAAGAGAAATAGGAATTGACGCGAAAAGGCGTAAAATAGGCCTAAAATCACATTTACGTTCCCGAAATTCAACCAACAACAAATGCAAGCCTAAAAGTCTACACAAGTAGTTACATTATTCCTCATATTATCATGTTCAAAAGAATTTGGGGTTAAATGACTCGATAGCACGAAATGGACGCGAAAAGGTAAAAATAGGCCTAAAATAACCTTTTCGTTCCCAAAATTCAACCAACTACAATTGCAAGCCTAAAAATCTACACAATAGTTATATTATATCTCATATTATCATATTCAAAAATAAAATGGAGTTAAATGATTCGAGAAATAGAATTGACGCAAAAGGCGAAAATAGCCTAAAATCACATTTACGTTCCCGAAATTCAACCAACAACAAATGCAAGCCTAAAAATCTACACAATAGTTACATTATACCTCATATTATCATGTTCAAAAAGAATTTGGGGTTAAATGACTCGATAAGTACGAAATAGACGCGAAAAGGCCTAAAATGACCTTTTCGTTCCCAAAAATTAGACAAATATACGCATTAATATACATAAAGCTCAAGATAAAAAAAAAATTGACATTGGCACTAAGAGGGGGGGGATTGCAACAAGTGGGGGAGGGTCTATGCATGGGGGGGATTTGTGCAGCCGTAGGGATCTCGTGGCAATGCGGGGTGCGGGTCCGACGAGGAGGAGAGGTGTGCGGGGGGAGTGGCTGCATTGTTGCAGGCGGGGGTAGTTCAGGCGGGAGGGCTGGCCAGGGTGTGGGGAGGGGAGCTTGTGTGCGGGGGGATCCGTGGTAGTGAAGGGTCCGCGGGGAGTGGGGGTGCGCAGGGGAGCGGTCGGGCGGGGGTGTGGGGAGGGGTGTTTGTGCAGGGGGAGACATGTGCGGTGGGGGTTCGGACAAGGGGAGGGTGGCGGGGAGGAGGGCCGTGCGGCAGGGGGGCCCGTGGCAGGGAGGGGGCCAAGGCAGGCGGTGCAAGGGCGGCGGGGCGAGAGGTGATACTAACCCGCCCCTCGCTAACCCCCCAAGCCACCGCCAACCCTCCCCCACTACCGTTCCAGCCCCTCCCTTGCAGCCCTCCTCCCATGCACACCCCCCTCCTCGCCAAGACCCCCATCGCACGATCCCCCCGCACAAACACCTGGCGATTTTGTCCTCGATCAAGAGTGTAGCAAACTAAATGTATATGACGATTATGAAGATAATATATTCAATAATATTGCAGTGACCGCAACGTTTTGCTAGAAGCTAATTGCGGTTTGTTCAGCTAGTATATTTAGGCCAACTACTAATATGTATTGGGTCCTATGAGGTCACACAATGTGACAACCCTCGATATTACCCAAATCCATTTTGTGAAATGGGTTGGACGGTTTTTAAAGATGGATGGAAGAGTTAGAATCCTCATGAAGTTTATTAGGCTCATAATGTATGACATTATGAGGCAAAAATAAAGTCTCATGAATTACTCTTTGTAACCACCTTATATAATGATATGGGGTTTCAAAGGAGAGGTGATATTACATCATTTCTAGTAGAAAAATCGATTTTCTTTCGCTCCTCTCTCACTCCTCATTTTTCGGCCATCACACCCTAAAAAGCAAGAGGATTATTCTCTCTTCCGTACTCAGCATACGTGGTGATCTAAGGGTTGTTCGTGGACCAACACTAGAGGAACGGCGTTGACGCTCTAAAGGATCTCCACTAGGAGGCTCGTGGTGGAAGTGGAATCTCACGCATCAAGAGGTATATTCTACACTCTTAATTGATTCATGTTAATTTATGCAAAGATCTTGGTGTTAGATGTTTGAGTATGTGATACTCGTTTTCCGCATTAAGCATCTAAATTCCTTCAAGTGGTATCGCTTAGCCTATCGTGATAGCTTAATATGATCACGCTGATGCATGTTTTCCCTTTACTTTAATTCATTTAGGGAGGTATTAGTATGATATTTGTTTACATGATTAAAATTGATTTTTAATCTAGTTGGTATCTAAAAGTTGTTTATACATTTTTTTTTACATATATATATACATATATAATTGTTATATTATTTCATGCTTTAGTTAGTTGTTAATTAGAATATGATGTATATATATATATATGTATGATTCATGATTTGCATGCTTTGAAGTTTTTATGCTTAATTTGATTATGTATAATTCCATGGCATGAATTCTTGAATATGAGGCCAAGTATGATTTAGTTATGCATAAAAAGTGTTTTTAGTGTATAAAGAAAATCATACGTATTTTTGATTAAAATTGCTCGAATCGAAATCGAAAAGTGGAAGACGGTGTCCCTCGCCGTCGCGACTAAAATCGCGAGTCGCTACCCCTGTCGCGGAAGTCGTGACTTGTCTCGAGTCGTGAGAGGGTCTGCCGGCTTCGGCTCGTCTCTCCTTCAACCGATAAAAACTTCTAAGATCCGTTTATCCCTTAATGCATATTAACAAGTTATTATGCATGGTATCCTATGTTAATACTTCAAATGAATTAAAAAATTATGATGGGAGTTTCATTTTTGTGACACTTTAATTTTATGTTAGATGTTAGTTTTAATAAGTTGATTAATTCTTGCATGCTGGTGTTTGTGATTAAATGTCATGCAATGCTTTATGTTTTTAATATGATTAAAAAAATATATGTGTTACCTTAGAGTGTCGTGTATTTTCTTTAAATTTAATAGTTGTTTAAATTTGTTAGATTATCATCTCTATAATGCCCTCGGGAGATAAATTCTAATATGATTAAATTTATTAAGAGGTACTAACCATTTAATTTTAATATGGAGATTAAATTTGGTTTAGTGTTATTATGTTTTTAAAGTTGTTGAAGCATAATAATTTATTTAATAGTTGATTAAAATGCATGTTTTATATATATGATATTATGATTGCATGCGGTGTACTAGTATGGCCCAAACTTTGGATAGAAAATACGATTCCGCGTATCGTTAATTTTTTTTGTAATCTAAATACGATGCATTGTGTCTTTGGTATTTTTGTAATTTTAGTTTTAAAAATTCCAAAATGATTATTCAAGTTGTCATAAGAAGAATGGTGATTCAATCTATTCCATGAAGCACAAGGATGGAGATCCAAGGTGATTCAAGAATGGAGACCTTAAAGAGTAGTCTTTAGAGTTAGGGAGCCATACTAGGATCACATTTCATTTTATGCATTTAAATATTGTTTTTGAATGCTTTCTAAGTTTTATTATGCATGTGATTTATTTTTGCAATGAGTTCACTAGTAATTAAATCACATAATAATTTACTTAGGTCCCTAAAAGCTAATATTGGGTAATTGCTTTTTCTATCAACATCTACTAGAAATCTTCATCGTTAGTAATAGGTTCTGCCAAAGCAGAGTGTTACTTCCAATCTTGGGCTAAGTAGGAAAAATTTCCAAATTTGCATGTTTAGCTTGGTTTGGCCCACCAAAATCATCAAAACTGTTTTGGATTTTGAAGCAAAGGGTCAGGTTTTTTGTGTTTGGATGACAAGCTCTGCCTAGGATTAGGAAGGCTTTCCCCAACGTTGCGGGTGACCTCCTACCCGGGAACTTTCATCACCTTAGCAATCAATTCATCAACTAAGAATTACACTTGTTGTAATTAGTGAAAAAAGAGTTTACTTACCTTTTTAAATTTGGTTTTAAGTCGAGGCCAAAGTCCACTATAAAACTATGTTTCGATAGTGGTCTTAGAATCACTTGATTCAAAGGGTTTTTTAAAAATTGGTCAAGTGCATAGCTTATTTTAAAGTGTTTAAAATTTATTAAAAGCTATTATGATAAACATACTTATTACTTTTGCATCTTCTATGTAGAT